>CAUYRT010046855.1:0-13444 GCA_963574885.1 Lepilemur ruficaudatus
AAAAAATTAGCCGGGCATGGTGGCGCATGCCTGTAGTCCCAGCTACTTGGGAGGCTGAGGCAGAAGGATTGCTTGAGCCCAGGAGTTGGAGGTTGCTGTCAGCTAGGCTGATGCCATGGCACTCTAGCCCAGGCAAGAGAGTGAGACTCTTTCTCAAAAAAAAAAAAAAAAATCTCACGAACATGGTGATATTCTTTAGATGCCTTTTTTCTCTGATTCACCAACTATGAAATGGTTCGTTATATTTTAGGTCCATCCTTTTCTTTTTTCTTGACAGGGAGAACAGGAACTACCCTGGCAGCCATGGTAGACCTCATAGGACCATAGATGGGGCAGATAGTTTCTTATGCAGAGCTAAGTTAAACCACAATGCTAACAGTAATAGTTATTATCTTTGAAGGGTGTGTTGTGAGAGAGATTTTGGCTGATTTTCTTTTCCTCCTTGGTTTTCTCCAATCATAAAATGAACATGGATGACTTAAGGCAATTAACACATACTATTTTTCTTTTAATGAGCTGAACTTTGGCCTAGGTATGTAAGCTATTGAGGAAGGTCCAAAAAGGTCACCAGAACATGGAGAGCCAAAGACAGGAATACAGAGATGGATAATAAAGTGAAGGTCTGGGGAATCTATGGAGACCAGGAGACCAGAGCAAGGAACAGCATGTCCATCAAGTGGGCTTGGGGTGCCTATGCGCTCCTGAAGCAAGCGGGGAGACAGACCATAGTGTAAAAATGCCAAGGGAAGAACAGATTGTTTCTCTGATTGCTGCCAAAATGTTTCCTTACTGTTCTTATTAATCTTGAGTAAATTATCTATTCACATTATATAACATGGCTTTGTAATTATAAAATTGATTTATTCATTCATTCCACAAATGTTTATCCAGCATCTCTTATGTGCCAAGTGGTGGTGTAAACACTGGGAAGCAGCATTAAAGACAAAAGACAAAGTTGCTAACCAGAAAGGAATGTTAACTGTTAGGAAGAAATAAAAAGAAAGGAAAGGGCACAGAGAAAGTCCAGGAGGAGAAGAGGGAATTTCTCTCTCATACTGCAGGTCGGGGAAAGCTTCTCTGATGAGGTGACATTGGAACAGGACCTGGATAAAGTGAGGAAGTCAGACATGCAAATATTTGGGGGAATGGTTTTCTGAACAGAGAGAAGAGAAAGTGAAGAAGTCCTAAGACCAGAGCTTACCAGATATGTTGAAGGAAGAACAAGTGCAGTGTGGCTGGAGTGGGTAAGTGAGGGAGAGAACGTTAAGAGATGTGATTAGGGAGATCCGGAAGCCCATTCCCATAGGCTGTCATAGGCCCAGTGAGAACTTGGGATTATGTTCTCAGTATGAGCAGATCCAGTTGGGTTATTAATACATTTTAAAGGAATCATAAGCTGTTATTTAGAGAACAGATTTGGGGAGGTAAAGGGGGGTTGTGTTGGAGGCAAGAGTAAAGCTAAGAGACCAATCGGAGGTTATTGCGATAGTCTGAATGAAGCGTGCTAGGGGTTTGGACTCAGGTAGAGGTGATGGAACTGGTAAACAACAGTCAGATTTCAAGTCATTTTTCAGGATAGAGAGAACAGAATTTGCTGATAGATTAAATGTGACATATAAGAAAAAAAAGGAATCCAGTTGAATCCTAGGTTTTTGGCCTGAACAGCTAGGTGAATCGGTACTGCCTTTTACTAAGTTTTAGAACAATGGGGGAGTGGTAGGTTTGGAGGAGAAAAATCAAAAGTTAAGATATCTTCAGTCTAAGATTATATATCCAAGTGAAGATGTTAAGTTGGCAGTTCAACATGTTTGGAGTTGAAGAAAACCAAAATATTTCACCCCAAAATACATGCTCTGAGCCCCATTCTTTCTCTAACCTCAAGATGGTATATAAGCTTCTGAACCCCATTGGGGGTTTGGGGGTAATCACTCCGTGATTCTCCTCTGTGCACGTTAATAAATGTATATGCCATTTCTCCTATCAATCTTCCTTTTGTCAGTTGATTTCAATGACCCTTCAGAGGGTGAAGAGGAAGTTTTCCCTTGACCCCTACAGAGATCTACATTAGAGGCTTATTTTAGTACCAGCAGTGTATAAAGCCACAAGCCTAGACGGAGATCACCAAGGCAGTAAGTGCAGGTGGAGAAGAAAGAGACTCTTTTTTTTTTTTTGAGACAGAGTCTCACTGTGTTGCCCTGGCTAGAGTGCCATGGCGTCAGCCCAGCTCACAGCAACCTCAAACTCCTGGGCTCAAGCAATCCTCCTGCCTCAGCCTCCCGAGTAGCTAGGACTACAGGCATGCACCACCATGCCCGGCTAATTTTTCTATATATTTTTAATTGTCCAATTAATTTCTTTGTATTTTTAGTAGAGACGGGGTCTCGCTCTTGCTCAGGCTGGTTTCAAACTCCTGACCTTGAACGATCCACCCGCCTCGGCCTCCCAAAGTGCTAGGATTACAGGCGTGAGCCACCGCGCCTGGCCAGAAAGAGACTCTTCAACAAGTGGAAACTGGGAAGATGAGAAGAGTCCAGCAAAGGTCACTAAGAAGACGAGAAGAGAATCAGATGAGTTTGGGGTGTTCGAAGCCCTGTGAGGAAATTGTTCCAAGAATCGTTTTCATTAACCATGTCAAATGCTGCCGAAAACTCTAGTTAGATGAAGACTACAAATTGATCTGTAATTACCCTCTGGAGCTTGGTAAGCTCCCAAATGCCTCAAGCAGATAAAAAGCTGTGTACAGCAATTCCAGCAACCATCTCTCCCTGCACTATTCCAAAGCGACATGACAGGATTCAGATGCGTCTTTATGTAAGGACCAGTTGGCTGGTACCTGGAAGTGCCACAGTTTGTTGTCATTCCTTGTTTGAGGTGTGTGCTGCTATACTCGGGTATGTCTGAGGTTGTTTTGAAGATGAAATGGATAATAAATGCAAAGTGTGAAGCACAGGGTCTAGCACAGTGTGGATGTTAGCGGCGTTAGCTATAATTGTAACTACAGTAGTGAGTCTCACTTCATTTTTAGCTCTCATTTCAGGCTGTTGCTTAGCAGTGTTGCAAAGATAAGCATTAAGTTTTCTGGAAATGATTGAAAGTAATCATATCATCTTAGGGCTGAAAAGACTATAGAGGTTAATTACTCCTTTCTCTTCAGTTGGCAGATAATGGAGATCCAGCAAGATTAGGTGACTTTCTCAAGGTTATCCACAAAATTAGTGGCAGGACACAGATCAGAGCATGGGTCTCCCAATGCTGAGTCCTTTACAATTAGTTACAGTAAAGCTCATGATTAGAGAATTGAGCATTCCCTGTCAAGGGATCTTTTTCAGATCACTGAAGCTCATTTCTTTTATCCACAAAAACTTAATAACAATCATTAACTTTTTTTTTTTTTTGGTCTAGAAATATGCTCTCACTATGTTTGCCCAGGCTGCTCTGGAACTCCTGGGCCCAAGCAATCCTCCCACCTCAGCCTCCCCAGTAGCTGGGATTATAAGTATGTACCACCTAGTGTTTCTGATTAAAACACTTCTGCACCATGGAGTTATTCTAGTCTAGAGGACTTGAAATCCTCAAAGTGAACTTTTCTTGTTACCTTATTTCTTTACAAGGTACTTTAAACTTTGAGCAGTCCCTTTGACCTGTAAAGCAAATAACAACTTCATTTGATAGTGTTACAATATTGTCAAATTGATCACTTGATATTTTCTGAAGAGACAGAAATCCAAGGAGTTAAGAACAGCAACAAGCACATGATTCTGCATCTAAGAGCATCCATGACTACAAGTATACATTTATTTCTATTATATATACATATAGAATTATAAATGTGTTATTATAGAGATTTCAGTGCATAACACAGACCTGTGACTCACAGAGAAATTAATCTTTAATGAGCCAGTGTTACCTTTCCTTCAGCTCTTCAGAGTACACATGGAGCTCATATATATTTATTTATTGAAATAATTTGTATCTCTATAGCACTTTTTCATGGAGAATTCTGTACGTGACTTCATTAAACTCCTAAATATTCCTGTGAGAGATGAGCAATCAGATATTACTATTATTATTCTAGAAATGAGAAAACTGATATCCCAAAATGTTAAATATGCTCAGAGGACCTATACAAACAGGAACGAAGCCCTTTTCTCCCCTCTCCTTCTCACCGGTCAATCTTTAAGTCCATCTAGGAGTCTGAATGTAGCCCTCAGTATTTTCAACTGTTCCAGGAACAGACCCTGCCAGAAAATGAAGCCTACTGACTCCTGGTGCTTACAAATCCACCCTCGACTTTTCCCATCACTAGTGACCACAGGCTCAGCCTCTACCTGCTCGTAAGGTCATGTGGTCTCTGTTGCTACAACAACCATGAATCCATCACATTTCACCCAGAGGTAGCTCTTAAATGTAAATTGCCAGTCATTTACATTCTATCCAATCTTATTAGATCAACTGAGCTGTGTGTCTCTAGAGAATGGAGTAGCAATAAACAGACTAGCAAAGGATTTCTTCTTTCCCTGTCTAGATTTTGGTACCTGTGATTGATGATGTTGTTGGGTGTTGGGTATATGAAATGTCCTAGAGGAACAGCTAACATCTGGATAATTACGGGATGGTTGGGAGGACTAAAATTAAAGGAAGTAACACACGTGAAGTGCTTAGCAAAGAGTCTTGCTCAAAGAAAATGTTCACTAAATGTTAGTGATTGTGATTATCAGTATTTGTAGGTTAGCTGGTAGAATTTGGGAAGACCTAATAATCATAGCTGTGGTTAGAGTTTATTAAATTATACTTCAATCTCATGGAAAGGTTATAAAATGATTATCATTTTCACCATTCCACACATGAGAATGTGGCAGACTCGGAAATATAACAAAGGTTTCTATAATTTTGTCGAGTCTGTTCATTCATTTACCATTCATTCCACAAATACTTACCAAATTCCTGTGTACTAGGCACTGAGTTAGGCAAAGAGGTGAGAGAAACAGACCTGGTCCCAGCCCTTATGGGACTTAGCATCTAGGAAGGGGAATAGACAGGTGAAACCCAAATGTCATGTCATCGAAAGGCCAGCCCCCCTTCTTTCCCTGCCACCTTGAATGCAAACCTCTTAAAATATATCCACTTTATTAAGCCAGTAAGAAAAGGATATTTTACTGAGGAATTCATGGGGGAAACATCAGCAAGTATAGAGTTTACACTTCACAACATGTGGAATTTCTCTGGCATAAGCATCTTTGCTATCCCTACCACATCAGTCCTTACCCTCCTCACCACCCTGCTACACCCTCAGCATCCCAGCCTAGAGACAGGCCCAGCCCAGGATCTTCCTCCCCACTCTATGACTGTCCCTTCTGTAGGAAGACCACTTCAGCCTTACATCTCAGGTATCAAAAAGTCCTCCCATTAGCAAGGTACCCCCTCCCTCAAAGATGATCAGGGGATTGTAAATAAATTATTTGTTTCTTTTGTGCCATAAGTAAATAGGTAGTTCTACTGTAGTGTGATCCCTCTTCTAGAGAAGCACACAGGAGAGCCTTCAAATCTGGACATAGGGTAGCAGGGCAGGGATCCAGGAAAAAGTGACATCCCAAGTATGGTGGGCATAATGGTTGCCTCCTCAACGTCCTTTGTTCACTCTTGGTAACTATTCTAATTCGGCAGTGGAGGTGGGAGTGGGGGATACTTCTACACGAAGCCCGTGTGATTTGGGGGGGATATGATTCCATGGCCCCTAGCTCAAGTCTAAGATAAATAGTATAATTTCATCCTCCCAGCCATAGTTCTTGGGTCAGGGGTGAGCAAGACCTAAGTTGGTGAAATGAGACTGAAAAAGATGCTTGTGGGCAAGGAAGAGGCGGTGGAGGGAGCAGTCTGGGAAAGAAATGCTTTCTTTTAATGGACATGCATATGGAAGAGCATAGGCATCACCACTGCTGAGCGTCTGATCACCATGGGGACCCCCAGCCTCAGTAGGAAGACTTACGTTGCCCAGCAGAGTGAAGAGCTACAAGGAAACTGAACCCTTCCTGACCTGGTGGAGCTGCTGAACCAGCCTCGGTGATGTGAGACTTCCTTATCTAAGGCAATGCAGCTTCAGTTGTCTGTTACTTGCAATCAAACCCAACCTAACTGATACAGAAGGTGAGATCTGATCAACCAGTAGCCAATAGCCTTGAGAAGGAGGCAGGCAAGTCTCAGATCTACGACTTATAAAGTTCATTTAAATGAGGGACTTTGATTTTCAGGATAACCATAAAATACAGGACAAGCCCTACATATCCTTAATTACCAGCCAGATAACATAATGAGAAAAGAGATCCGATTTGTAACCACACGCATGTACACACATCACACTCACAAATTTGTAATTTCAAAATGCTTAGCAACTATGTAATATGACTTTTGGAAAGAAAACTTCAAAACTTTGTTGGAACATTTAAAAGATGATTCAAATACATGGAGAAATAGAGCCAATTCCAAGATGAAAAGAACTTAATAATATTAAAATGCCTATATCAACCAATAGAATTAAACTTGAATTTCATTTAATTTATAGGTTTAATACTATCCTGATGTAAAGCCCAATGAGCATTTTTAAACCCACAAAATTATTCTAAAATGTATGTATAAAAATAATAAGAACTTTGGGAGGCCAAGGCGGGAGGATTGCTTGAGGCCAGGAGTTCAAGACCAGCCTGACCAAGACAGAGACCCCATATCTACAAAAAATAGAAAAATTAGCTAGGTGTGGTGGCACATGCCTGTAATCCCAGCTACCCGGGAGGCCGAGACAGGAGGATCACCTGAGCCCAGGAGTTGGAGGATGCAGTGAGCTATGCTAATGCCCGAACACTCTAGCCTGGGTGACAGAACAAGACCCAATCTTAGGAAAAAAAAAAAAAAACTTGCTGTATAATATTATGTATAATATATATATTAGAATAAGAATTAAAATAATGCACTAACTAGATCCCAATGAAGAGAGTTAAAAAGGTCTAACAATTTACAAAAGCATTTTTGTGAAATGAAGTTTAACGTTACAAATAAATATATGTAGTAAAATATATAAATATATCTATCACAAAATAACTTTTGAAGACATCAGGAGAGAACGAAGGTGTGTGCAATGCTTCTATTTGGCTGGCTCAATGGCCTTTCCCAATTTCTTTCTCCCTTGCTGTCTTCTGCTATAGAAACAGGAAGAATTAAATACTTGCCAGCCATTCTTGGTGTGACCTTATGACACAGTTCTGACTAATGAGACAGAAGAGAAAGTTTTCTGGTAGGTTTCGAAGAAAAATTTTTTTTCCTGATAAAAGGGACTGATGTGGCCCTTCCTGCCTGCTTTGAACGCAGGGTTTCAGTTCTTGGAGGCAAGAGCTGGTAAGTGTGAGGGAAAAGCCAAGAGAATTTCAGAGTCTCAAGCACCAAACATCCTAATGAGACAATGAAAAACACAAGGGGTTACCAACCTCTGGACTTCTTGTAAACTGAGAAGAAAAAACTCCTATTTGTTTAAGCCACTGTTAGTTGGATTTTTGTTTCTTGCAGTCAAATAATTATAACTGAGACAAGTTAATTTGATAAGAGGTTTTATAATTAGTGATAACCACTTTAAAAATAACTAAGTACTCAATACCCTCCAGATGGATTAATGACTTAGCTTTTTTTTTTATTTTGAGACAAGAACAGAACATTGAATGAAATATATTTAGCACATCTGTGAGGAAGAACTTCCTTTTTTTGGAACTTTATATGGAATCATAAAGAAAGTGATATATAAATACATATATAAATTTTAAACTTCTATACAATGAAAAACAGCAAAAACATAAGAAAACAAACACAAAATATGAAAAATATATATCAAATATGACAGACTATAGGATCATAAATAAAATATAAGAGGACCTTATTCAAATGTATTAGCTATATTTTATCACTTTGATAGATAAACGGGCAAAGAATATGAACAAGCAATTCCCTCAAGGAGAAATAGAAACAGTAAATAAATACCTGAGAAAATGTTCAGCTCTAGTAGTAATCAAAGAACATGCAAATTAAAGCAACCTTGAAATATCATTTGACACCTACTAAATTAGCATTTTAAAAAACGATGGGCCTGGCAAGGTGACAGCAGGACTGGTGCACTCATCCACTTCAGGTGGCACTACAAATTAGTACCACCTTTGGGAAAGCAATATGGCAAGCACAGAGAAACATTTGTGCCCTTTGGCCCAGTAATTCCAGTTTCCTGCAATTACCACTAAGGACAGTAATTCAACAGAAGCAAAGAGACACACTCCACACCATTCTTCAGAGCCTCAGCAATTCAATTAAATCCAATTAACACACACATTCCACCTGCCAAGCAAAGGCAACAGGGAATGAGAAATTAATACGACACTGTATCTGACCTCAGGGGCTCACAGTCCGGCAAAGGAGCCCAGCAGGTAAATAAATACATTACAAAATGGTGCAATAAGTCTAGCAATAGAAACACAGATGAAGTCAGAAGAGCTAGATTTTCATGACCCAGGTGAGTAAGGTACACAGCAGAGAGCAGGCAGAGTTGAGAAAGGCTGACAAAAGGGACAAGGTTAAACTGTAGGGAAAAGTCACCAGGAATTAAAATAGGGAACAGTGAGTAGTCCAGCACTATGAGAATCCAGATTCTAGAGAAGTTTGTGGAAAACCAAGATGTGTGGCAGAGGAGAAAAAGAGCTTCATTGCCCTTGTTTGACATCTATAATAGCAAAAACTGGAACATTCTTAAATGAGCAACATTGGAGATATCTTTTTATGAATTGAAGTATACATTGGACCATTATTTCAACACAAGAATGAAAATATATGACTCTTAAAAATATTTATGATATGCAGGCAGGATACCCGGGGGAGAGTTGCTGGCCCTGACTTAGCATTGTTCTAAAATTCACTGTCCCTTTTTTTTTAGTCTTCAAATTTCTTTTATTGAAATGTAATTCACATACTATAAAATTTGCCCATTTGAAGTGTACAAGTCTGTGGTTTTAATATGTTCACAAAGCTGCCAACTATTACCACTATGTAATTCCAGAACATTTTCATCTCCCCCAAAAGGAAATCCATTCGCAGGTCCTCCCCCCATTCCTCCCAGCTTTGGCAACCATGAAGCCACCTTCTGTCTCTACAGAACTGCCTCTTCTCCACCTTTCCCTCCTCAACCCCTGCGTCCTTCCGGGCCTGGGTAAGCAGGGGCCATACCCTATCCAATGCTCTGGCCCTCTCCAGAGCACGGCTCGCTGATGGCAAGGAAACACCACTCTATCGAAAGTTCGGACATAACAGAAGGGAATTAAACACAGATTCATGCAAAATTAGCAACGCTGCCTCACAGAACGTGCAGCATGCTCCGTAAGGCCCACCCTTCTGACCTGAGCCCTTCCTCCCTGAGGTGAGCGCCATCCTAGCTCCACCTCCAACTTCCCTCCCAGGCATCTAGAGCTCAGATGGCAGGACCGGTGGAAGGCAGCGTGAGGAGGGGCGGGGCGGGAAGCGCACCTTCCTCCGCTAGCTCACGCAAAGGAAATCTGATGCTACATTTAATTTTTCCATTAAGGAACTTGGAGGAGGCATTGTTAGTGCAGTGGCAAGGCCTCTGGCTGCCTTTACCATGCTCATTATCTCTCTTCCTCACCGGGTCTTATCTCCTGCAGAACGCTCGTGGTTCCTTTCCTGGGGACATTAAGTGTAGAAGCTGTGGGAACAAAAGGAGGGAGAGAAGGGAACAGGAGGGGATCGCAGGAGAAACAAGAGAAGGGAAGGGGACAGGAGAGGAGGGGATGATGGACAGCAGGGGAGGGGAAGGGAATGGAAGGGACAGGAGCAGAGAAGACTGGCAAATCAGTAAGACTTCATTAGACAGAAGATGGGAAGAACACAACCAGCATTTCTGATGTCCTGCTAGGTATCAAGTCTTCAAGGCAGGCTTCAACATTGCTTTCACCAGTGAGGAACTGAACATTTCAGATTCTTTGGCACCCCTCCCTGCATGTTGGATGAGCACTACTCTTTTTCCCTCAAATGATTTTGTCACATTTGGATAGGTTTTAGGACAAACTGGGCTAAGTAATTTGCCCAAAGTCCTACACTAGTTAATCAGGGTGCTGCAATTCAGACTCAGGCCTGTCTAGTTCTGAGACCTGTGTTCTTTTCACTCTACTAGGCTGAGAAAAGAAAACACCAAGAGAAGTAAGGAAAGGTTTCAGATGGACACCTCTCTACACATGTAATCAACAACGAGCCAAGAAACCCTCCGAATGAAATCCACTCCCCACAAACCCCCAAGAAAAAAAAAAAGAGGAAAAAGTAGACCAACTTAAGTAAAACCAATTCAGTCCAAGGGAACAGAGTTAAGATAAAGTCTCTGAGGCATTTCTGGTACGGCAGACTTTTTCCATAATTAACACTTCTCCCTCCACAGTGGACTGACAATAACGCTTACTACCTTACTATTTAGTAGTGATCTAGATTTAATAATAATGGTTTACATTTTATAGCATATTCACAATCTTTAAAGAGCATTCATATTTATTATTTCTTTTGACCCTTAATAATAAAAATAATAATATTAATTTAGAAGTTCAAAGATTTTGGAGTTAGACCTCAGTCTGATCACCACTCTTGCCACCTATGAGCTTTGTAACCTTATGCTGGTTATTTAGCCATGCGGAGACTCAGTCTTCTGTCCTGTAAGAAGGGGATTATAAAAATGCCTACCTCATAGGGTTTCGGTGAGTATCCAAAAAGATAATACATGTTAAGTATTGCCAAGCACATAGTAAGTGCTCAAGAAATGTTAACCAGTTATGTATATAATATATGTCAGAAAGATTATCTGACATTTGAAAATAGGCAGAAAAGATTATTGGGTTTTCCTTCAGTGTACTATTGGGCTTGATTATCTATTAACTTTACAATTCTGTAAGTGCAGAGGTTAACTTAAAAACTTCTGTCTGATGAAGATGCAAATAATTTCTATCCAATAGAACAGATGAGCACAAAGATTATAGTTATTGTCCTGGGGGACATTAACTAGTTTTATATCTGACCTATCAATCTTATAATATTTCTTAATTAAATTTTACACATATATACATGTAATATCAAGTGCTTTTTGGACTCATTTTAATATCTTAATGTTCCCTTCAATAAATAAAATCTTTGACATGTATTCTTATATTTTCCTCAGAGATATGATTTACTCTTTTGAAAATTATGCTTTAACATATTAGACAGCTGATGCAGGTAGGCCTGCCCCATTTACTTGTGGGGCTGAAATTCAAAGAGATTTTAACTTGCCCAGAGCTAGAAGCAGAATCCAGGTATCTCAAATTCTAGTACAATATCTTTGTTCTATCTTATGCTTCTGACCAAACAATATACAAAAGAAGAATAATAATAAAGAATGTAATACAAAAGAATACAAGGCAATACTCTTCTGGTAGGCTTTAACAGTTTCCAGGCTATCTTCACAGCCATCACTCAATCAAAGAGAAATGTGAAAAACATCATATGAAGCTGCTTTCCAAATGTTCTGCTTCTCTAAGTGTATTTTTCAAGACATTAGAGGAGTTAAAAACAGCAATGAGCTAAAAAGGGGGTGGGAAATCTGATAGTTTGCGAACACAGTTAATGGGAAATCGAACTATTCTATGCAAATTAAATTTAATCTACAGTGATTAGATAGATGGAGACTGGGTTGAATCTATCTTGAAATTTTAGCAGACTGAGCGTCTCTGAAAACTTTATATTCTCTTTTCTCTGCATAAGAAGAAAGTAAGCCTTCAGGATTGGAAGAGTAATTAAGAGGGAACTCTGTGTCAGGGGACTGAACTCACTATTATGTTCTGTGGGGAAGGTACTCAGAGTCTAGGGCCCAGGTTGTTCTAGAAGAAGGTAGGAGCAGCAAGCCAATCTGTGAGCCCACTGTAAGCACAGAGTACGGAACCAGGGTTTGTTACTTAAGCAATGCCTGAATCAAATGAAATGCCACTTTGCATTTATTACAACTGCAGGTTTATTAAAATAATAACATAAATGAAGAAGGTTTTTGTATTATAAGATTCTACCAACATTATACTTTGACACAGTTGGCCCTTTGTTTTTTAAATGCTTTCATCTCTAAATTCCCCTGGATTTCCTGTTTCCTCTCCAGCTGCTCCTTTGCTGACTGCTGGTCTTTGATTTTTCAATGTGTGAATGTTCAATTCATGTTAATATAAGTCATTCATTCCTTGGCCCTATCTTTTGACCCACTACCTGGTTTAAATGTCATCCATATGTTGATGCTTCCCAAATTTTATCTACAGCATCAACCTCTGGCCTGAACTCAGAACTAAAATATCCAGCTGCATATGTAAAATCTCCACTTGGATGTCAGTGATCAAGTTAAAATGTTCAAAACAGAATTTTTTATTTTTTCCCCCTCACTCCACACTCCCATCCCCTGCAAAGGCCAAATTCTACATTAGGGCTTTTGCACATGCTGTTCCGAGGGCCTGAAACACTCTTCCCCCAATCATTTCATGGATAGCTCCTCTTGATCACTGAGATCTCAGTACAAACATCACTTCCTTCTGGAAATGCTGTCCTGGACCCCCATCTGAAGCGACCCCTCTCTTCCCCAGCACCACCATGAAGATTACCTGGAAACATCTCCATAACCTCATATTTATCACAATATGGAATTCTTTTACTTAAGTGTTTACTTATTTATTGTTACTCTTCCCGCACAATGCACACTCACACACACACAGCTCTGCCCCACACCTAATAGAAAATGAGCCTCAAGGGAGCTTGGACCCAGCTGTCTTAGACATTGCTATTTCCCCAACACATAGGGACTCAGCAAATTTTTATTGAATGCATGTATGCATGCACGAATGCATCTGGGGGGAGGGTCTGTTTTCCCATAAAATCTCAGCATAATTACCATAAAAAGCATGCATGATAACTGGAAAGGAAAAAGATACCAATTCAGGCATGACCTCGAATTTCTAAATTGACTTGAGGAATAGTAAATGCCATTGGGATGCTGGAGAGGGTGTGAGATGTTGAGGGGGAGGGTATTGTAAGCAAATGGACCAACATAAGGAAGTAAATTATTCAGTTTCTAGACTCTTAAGATTCGAATAATCCATAAATGTCCAGAAATACTTTAGGAGACTGATATGGAGAAATCATTTTATTTTTATTTTGTCAAGTAAAGATACTATGGGGAGGGCCAGGCACGGTGGCTCACGCCTGTAATCCTAGCACTCTGGGAGGCCAAGGTGGGAGGATCGCTCAAAGGTCAGGAGTTCGAAACCAGCCTGAGCAAGAGCGAGACCCCCGTCTCTACTAAAAATAGAAAGAAATTAATTGGCCAACTAAAAATATATAGAAAAAATTAGCCAGG
>CAUYRT010046859.1:0-49295 GCA_963574885.1 Lepilemur ruficaudatus
TTCTCCTGAGTTCTAAGAAGAATATTAAAAATATAAAGATAGTCATTGTTTATAATAGTGAAAAACTGCATCAACGTCCACCATACGGAAATAAATAAGCAATAAAAATGAATGACTGTGGCACATGCCTGTAGTCCCAGCTACTTGGGAGGCTGAGGCATAAGAATTGCTTGAGCCCAGGAGTTTGAGGTTGCTGTGAGCTAGGCTGATGCCACGGCACTCTAGCCAGGGAAACAGAGTGAGACTCTGTCTCAAAAAAAAAAAAAAAAAAAAAATGAATGACCTAGGTACTTCTAGCAAGAGACAGATCTCAAAATTAATGCTGAATGAAAAAGTTAAGTTGAAGGATTAAGTATGCAACTGGATGCCATTTATGCAAGTTTTTAAAACAAAAAAATTATCCCTCATATTGTTTATGAATATATACATACAAAGTCAAAGAAAACTTATACAGAAATCATGGTCAAAAAATACAGGACAATCACTGCCTCTGGGGAGAAAGGAACAGAAATGAAACTGGAAAGCAAGTACAAAGAGACTTCAACTAACTTGATCCTTAGTAATCTGTGAAGCATATTTATTATAATTTCATAGGTGAGGAAATGCAGGGTCAGAAAGAGTAAGTCACTTGCCTATGTTATAGACAGTTAAGATTCTCTTCTAAAATGTCATTGCAAATTTTAAAGCAATAAATCCATACAAATATTTTAAGTTACCCAGCTCCTGGTGAAAACAAAATGTTAAAAGATTGAGAAATAAAGGTATCTGGTAATATATTAAAGGTGATTCTGTAATAGCCTCTATTACTACATACTTTTAAAAAAATAACATACTAATAATTTGGATTATTAACCTTTCTGTTCCATATCTGTTTTGCTTATTTAAGTGTCTAATATAGTAGTCTCTCTCCAAGTTTAGAGGTTATATTTCTAAAGAGAATCTTGTTGAACAAAACAGCACGTGACAAGATGAGCTTTAGAGTCTTTTATGCTTATCACCTAAGATGTGGGGATAGGAGGAAAAACATGCAAAATGATATTAAATTCAAGTTTTGAAAAGAGTACAAAAGAAAATCCATAAGGCATCACCTTCAAAAAGAATATGATTCATTTGCATTAAAAACCTATGCTGGTATGTAACTCTTTCTGAAACACCTTCAATAAGTGTTTAGGAAACAATGATCTCTGATCATTGAAGAAGTGGATTCTTTTCATAAGATTTGCGTTAAGCAGATTCTAATTCTTTTAAAAAAGTTTTGTACATCCCATACCAGCTTAACATCTTTTACACAAATTACTGAAAAAGTGTTTGTCTAACCTCCTGGCCCTTTTGTAAATTACTGTGATGCTTGAAAGAATGTTTTTGAGACTTAGTCTACTTTTCATATATTGAGAGTATGGCACATAAATAGATTTCTTCTTTCTGCCCGGCCCTGACAACCTTACCACATGGTCTACAAACAAAAAAGCAGTATTTGTTTTCATGGTCTTTTGTTTAAAGGGATTAGACTGAACACACTCCTAAAATGGCTGTGTGTGTGAAATACATACACATATATAAATTCACAATCTACAAAAACATCTTCATGAAAGAATTAATGACTACTTCTGGCAGTTAGGTGTATATAATAAAAAGACTGATGAACTCAAAAAATATTTAAGGCATGTGCCTGAAGAATTCTATCTGCACATATAATGCAATGCTTTCTTGATCCAGTAATTACCACACAGTCTTTCTTCAAAGCTACTACTATAAAGCTTGTGCTTTGTCTGTCTTAAGTCCTATTATGACAGGCATCATCCAAATTCAGTCAAGTCTATTGTGTATAATCATGAGAAAGACTTTATAAGAAAGTAAGAATTCTAGTCCAGATATTTTTCATTGTAAAGTACTGTGTACACTTGTATGAACACAGGTGAAAACATTTCCGAAAGTACAATGATACGCAAAGTGAAATAATTAAAAACAAAAAACAAACCCAAGTTCAGTCAGTTAAAACATACTTTGAACAACTAATATGCACCAGGTACTGGTGTTAGAAGGATAAACTGTGAGGATGGTGAAATTAAACATCAACATCTGTAAGTATATTGTCTTTAGCTAATGTGGTCACAGTCTCACATTTAAGTCCCTTGTTTTTTATATTCACATTCACTGTGGAGTGTAAAACCAGACTTGACTAAAATATTTACAAACACAAAAAGCTGCTCTATCCAGGAGATTTTTTTTTTAAGAGACAGGGTCTCCCTCTTTTGCTCAGGCTGGAGCACAGTGGCATGATCATAACTCACTGCACCTCAAACTTCTAGCTCAAGCGATCCTACCACTTCAGCCTCCTCAGCAGCTGGGACTACAGGCGTGAGTCACTACGCAAGCTAATTTTTTTTTTTTTTAAGTGATCCTCCCTCTTCAGCTTCCCAAAGTGCTGGGATTATAGGAATGACCCACCCCACCCAGCCATTATCCAACAGATCTTTGACTTTTCTCTTACTAATAGAGACCTCAAGAATACTTTTCTCCTCTAAATCTTTTCTACTCTCTCAGCCTATAGGAATCTCTGATTCAAACACCTATTATCACCCTTTCTCATCCTAGTCTCCTCTACTCTCTCAACTGAAGCCTAACAGAGCTCAACCTTCACTGGAACACAGGAAGAGGGGAAAAAACGTAATCTTAGTTACCAACAAGTTGTTCATTTTAACAAGGTTATCAATGGTGTTAACGGCTTTGGAATATCCCCAGCATGTAGAACAAACTTAACTACATTAAGTACATCAAATGCAAAATGGACATGTGTGAACTAGGCTGGGAACTTAAACAGTCTTTGTAACATTTTTCTAAGGGAAAACCATACCCTATATCCTTTCCAAACTTCAGAAATTGTTTTATAAGTGATCAGTTGTTATTC
This sequence comes from Lepilemur ruficaudatus, assembly GCA_963574885.1. Classification (NCBI taxonomy): domain Eukaryota; kingdom Metazoa; phylum Chordata; class Mammalia; order Primates; family Lepilemuridae; genus Lepilemur; species Lepilemur ruficaudatus. The sequence goes on from CAUYRT010046859.1 coordinate 2,909, forward strand.
CTGAGTGTTTTGGGAAATGTCATATTTCTCTAGGCTGAAAGCAATTAGGAGTTCATAATTTACTCGGGAGAGCTATAATACAGGCAACTGGGGAAAGGAGGAAGGGTGGGAAAATAATACAGAGAAATAATTCCACTTACTAAAAAGGTAGACCTAGTTACGTGCTAGCAGTTCCGATTATTTTATCTTCCTATTCCCCGCCCTCAGAATAACCTCTTTCTGGTAAACCTGTGAATTCTGGTGCAATCTCTCTTACAACCAACCAGAAAATGGTATTGCTTATTAATCCATACTGTGCCTTGTGAACGTATTAATTCACTGAGTCAAAAGTATCTGAACTTTCACAATATGCAAAATACAATACTTGCTGGAATCAACAAAGAAGGAAATAAATTCATTAAAGATTTATTGTCTACCATTTTGTAGTAGACATCTGTGCAAGAAACTAAAGATACAATGCTCACTGCCTTCAGGGAGATTACAGCATAGCTGAGGATATACATGTTAATCAAATAAACTCACAAAAAAACAGAAAATGTGACAAATGCTACAAAGGAGAGGTATGCCTTGCTGAGCACCAGGTGAAAGGTTAGGGAGATAGGGTAAGATTCAGAGGAAGCAATGCTTCAGAGAATATTTGAAAGACCAGTAGGAGTTAATTAGATGAGAAGAAAGGACTAGGAAAGAATACTTACTAGCATATGCAAATATCCTAAGACAGGAAGGAACAATATGAGTAGCAGGGCCTGGAAATAAGGGCAATATAGCAGAAACAAAGAGAACATGAGGTAAGTATAACCAGAGATGATCTGATGAGGAAAAGTAGTTAACACATGTCCATGCAAGACCTTGTAAGGCTGTACGAAGGATACCTGTCGTTATCCTAAAAGCAACAAGAAGCCATCAAAAGATTTTAAGCAAGGAACAGGGTCACACTAATATTTACATTTTGAAAAGCTTCCTCAGGCTGCTGTGTGGAGAATGGCCTAGAAGAGGACCAGAGAGGCTGGTGGGTAGACAACTGCAGTAATCCAGGTGAAAGGTGGTGGCAGGCTGGACTAAGGTGGTACTAGAGATAAAAAGAAGAGGATGGATTTAACAGAGATTTAGGAGGTAAAAAAATCAACCAGACTTATATTTTTGAAATATGGGAGGTAAGGGAGAGGGGCTATCAAGAACAGCTTGTAGTCTACTGTACTACACAACACAGATGATTATAGATGCCATTTACTAAGATATGGATGCTGGAAAGGCTGGTTTGGGACATACTGAGATTAAGAAATCTTTGAGATATCCAAATGATAGCATGCCAAAGACACAGACAGACAAGACAAGGTAGAGGCGCCCGGGCTGTAGATATAAATTTGTGAGATCTTGGTAAGAAGGGGAGATAACGCCTGGGATGAAAGGACCAAACCTAAGTCATAATAATATATGACAGACCTATAACAGATAAATAATAGAGGGACAAAAAAGCATATAGAAACAAAGCAGATAAGACATTAACTCCATGAAGAGACACGAGAAGAAACTGGGTTTGAAAAGGGTGCTAGAGACTAAGAAGACTTCATCTGATGATGTGGGGATCATACCAGCTCACGGTGAGGAAAACAAAAAAGTAATTTGGAACAATCTCCATGACACATGTTAAATGGAAAGGGAAAAAAAGGAAGGTATACAACAGTGGATACATATACTCCTTTATAGGTAGAAACTACAAGAGCTATTTGCATGTGTACACTGGCAATATGAACTGACTCTTTCTGGAAAAATACATAAGGAAATGCTAATAGTGGTTATCTCGAAGAAGGATCTTTGCTCTGGAGAGACACGGAAACCTGCTTTTCATTGTGTATTCTTCCTACTCTGAATTTTTTCTGTATAATTTTCAATTTAAAAAAAGGGGGGAGATATGCGGGGTACCCAGTGGGTCAAGACCAGAGTTATGGTTGAAGCACTAAGAGTACTGTGGAGGCACCACCAAGAGAAAATCTAAACCATAAAGAATTTTAAATAGCCAGAGTGAATTTCTATGATACGTTTTCTTATCCTCAATTCTAAAATGGGAGAACTTTGACAATAGAGATTCTCTGATTCTGAAATAATAGATTAATAAAAGCTTTCAGATATCTTAGCTAGGACTACTTGTCCCTTCTTAGGTAACTTCCTTCCCCCCATTCTTTGCACACTAAACCTTAGGGGCTCATCCAAAATTTAAGCCACTTTGCCAATATATTATAAATCTGTATTATAAGGCAACCATATTTGACAGATCATCTCATTTCCATTTTCCACCTTCTACTTTAAGACAGGCTATTATTGGGTAAAGTACAACTAACAGCTGAGAAATGTGCCAAACTCCAGTCCAGTTTATCATGAAGCTTAAAATTAAGCATAGATTCTAAAAGCATCTATTTATTTGTCCATTATTTTTTTCTGTATGTTTTGTTTTGGAGTTTGATATAGGAGGGCCAGGTATGGACGTGTATCTTCTACCAGGAATTGTTTTTTGTTCAAAACTATTTTTGTTCAAAACTTTATAATGCCTACACAGAATCCTTGATCTGCAAAAGACTTCCAAAATTCAATAAATCTATTTCCTGATTATCATCTGCTTTATGGAAGATCTTTTTCTTCCGGTGGACGTAATTATAAAGCTTCATAATATAGGTAGTACATATATAGAGATAAAAATGAGATATTCCCAAAACTCAATGTTAATGATTCATTCTTGTAACATTTTCTGAGTAACCACTATGGCTGGGCATTGCTGGATGAAAATACACTGATGAACAGAACAGACACAGGCCCTGTCCTCTAAAGATCACACAAATACCAACCTAATAACACAAAATTATCAACATAAAACAATACTAGATAATGCAAAATCACTTAAATAAGCAGGATATATCTCAAAAAGAGTGCAAGAAAAATAGTACTTAACAAACTGATTCTGTATTTTTCTTTTAGCCCCAACACATGGGGCATGGCTGTAGTCCCATCAGTTAACACCGGTTACGCAAATAAGGGAAGAGGAAGAAAGGGAATCAGTGTAGAGAAAATCTCCCAGGTGATTATGAAGCAACCTTGTTAAGAGATACTAAGTTAATTGCTGGTGTTACTATATCTGAACCCATGAGTCCCAACCTCATTTGCCAAATGTAATCACCCAGGGGTTTTAAGAATTACTGAATCCCTTGGCCTGGTGGGGTGGCTCACACATGCACTTTGGGAGGCCAAGGTGGAAGGACTGCTTGAGGCCAGAGTTCAAGACCACCCTGGGCAACATAGTGAGACCTCCGTCTCTACAGAGGAAAAGAAAATTAAGCCAGGCCTGGAAGCACATGCCTGTAGTCACAGCTACTCAGGAGGTTGACGCAGGAGGATGGCTTGAACCCAGGAGTTCAAGGCTGCATGAGCTATGACTGAGCCACCGCACTCCAGCCTGAGAGCAAGACCTCAGGGCTCTCAAAAAATTAAAAAAATAAATGAATAAAAGAAAGAAAACATTACTGACTTCCAGATCACACTGCCACAGGTTCTGACTTATTAGTATTAATCAGTCTGGGGTGTGGTCTGAGCTTCTTACACAGGTTTAAAACCTCATCAAGTGATAAAACACACAACCATGATTCAAAACAACTGGAGGGAGGGGGAGATCTACATGAATAATGAGGAAAAAAAGAACAGAGACATAAAAAAGTATTCCAATCCTCAGATATGATATAATTACCTGGGCTTTGTAATTGTTACTCTGATTGCACAGACAGATCTAAGAAGCTATGATAACTTTTGCCAAAACTTACTAACATCTTTGGATTGTAGTTTATTTATCAAGGATATGCTGCTCCATGGGGCTCTGCCCAAGGGTATGTCCACCTCCTTGGAAAACTTCCCTATCACCGTATCAAAAAGCTACAATGATATCCTGAATAATATAATAGCTTTTTAAAAACTGATCAAATGAGAAAATATCTCAATATTCTTACTCATGGTGCACAAGTAATTTTGCCTATGCATTTGTCTTTAAAAAGTAGAATATTATGACAGTTTTAGATCCTTTCTCTTCTTGCTTTATGCTTTCTTGTCGTTTCCCTCATTTTGTTTATAAAAGCAGAAGCAGACTTAAAAGCATAAACACAAGGTCTATTAGAGATAGGTAAAATCTTATTTTAGAATCCTATGTAAACATATAGTAAGCTCTCTGACTTTAAATTCTAACATTTAGAAAACTCTACACAATGTGAAAATGTAACGTAAAATATAATGTGCTATTGAATTATATATAATTAATTCTAGAACATAATCAGTACATTACTAGACATGATATGATTATTATAAGGTACTTTTAAAATAGAACTGAACAGTTTGAGATATCTAACTTTGGAAAAGTCCAAGTAAACTAAATCAGAAACTAGTGGACAATTAATGCTTTTATTAATAACATAGTGGTTAAAATAAAAACCATTCAGGGACGTTAGTAATATGTTATCATCTAGAAGCTCATATAATATAAAATAGCAAAAGGGTTATTAAGAAGATCAAGAATACATTAATACATGTGACATAAAACATTTCTACTAGCATAACAGTGGAATTAAGTCAGAGATTTTAAAATTACAAATGCAGCTGCTACACAATAAGCTAAAGCTGAATCTTGCTTAGGATAAAGCCTTATAGAAAACACAATTGCCTACTAATGTAAACCTGCATTCTGTATCACCTCTAGTTTTCTCTATCACCACTAAAGATTCTTTTTTTTTTTTTTTTTTTTTGAGACAGAGTGTCACTCTGTTGCCAGGGCTAGAGTGAGTGCCGTGGCGTCAGCCAAGTTCACAGCAACCTCAAACTCCTGGGCTGAAGCGATCCTTCTGCCTTCAGCCTCCCGAGCAGCTGGGACTACAGGCATGCGCCACCATGCCCGGCTAATTTTTTCCTATATATATTTAGTTGGCCAATTAATTTCTTTCTATTATTAGTAGAGACGGGATCTCGCTCTTGCTCAGGCTGGTTTCTAACTCCTGACCTTGAGCAATCTGCCCGCCTCAGCCTCCCAGAGTGCCAGGATTACAAGCGAACTAAAGATTCTTTTTTTTCCACGTCTATCCCTTATAATCTGAGTCTGCCCTGAAGCTGTCTTTAGCAACCTACCTCTTGCTATATAGAATGCCATAAATCATATATAATACATACACTATGTATTTATTGCTTAAAGATTTCATTCTGTTTCACATAAACTACATATAGTTGATTTCTGTATATTAAATTGTAGCATTACATATTTCATAGTATTCACTTTTCTTCAAGTACTTGCTGAACATTATACACCGTAACCTGTCTGTCCCACTGTCACTTCAAATTCAACAAAATTAAAATAATCTTTAAAATAAAATCTGGCCCTGCCAAAGACCAAAATTAGAGTATTTGATAGAAAAAATGTGGAGGGACCATCACATTCAAACACTTCTAGGTGGGAACAGATAGTAATACAACTTTTTAAAGACTCCAGCCACATGTATCAAGAGCCATTTTGAGCAAGTCAACTCACTTCTAAGAAGCTGTCCTCAGAGAATAAACAGAGATGTAGATAAAATCTCTTGGAACAGGAGGCTCAAAGCAAAATAACAATAGTGAAACTCAAAATAACTTAAATGTCCAACAAAACAGTAAAGTTAAATCACTTAAAGTTTTTCATCAACTATGATGTAGCCACTAAAAAAAAAAAAAAAATCAAGATTTTAAAGATTGTTTAATAACATGGGGAAACGTTCATGACAGATTAAGGAAGGAAAAGCAGGTCACAAAGCTATATATAGGCTGGGTGCGGTGGTTCATGCCTATAATCCTAGCACTCTGGGAGGCTGAGGCGGGAGGATAGCTCAAGGTCAGGAGTTCGAAACCAGCATGAGCAAGAGCGAGACATCGTCTCTACTAAAAAAAAAATAGAAATTAATTGGCCAACTAAAAATATATATAGAAAAAATTGGCTGGGCATGGTGGTGCATGCCTGTAGTCCCAGCTACTTGGGAGACTGAGGCAGAAGGACTGCTTGAGCTCAGAAGTTTGAGGTTGCTGTGAGCTAGGCTGATGCCATGGCACTCTAGCCAGGCAAGAGTGAGACTCTTCAAAAAAAATAAAAAGAAAAAATAAAGCTGTATACAGCAGTAATCAAACTATGTAAACGATTTGTATATGTGTAAACAGTATGTATATGTACCATATTTTAAAGAGGATAGGTAGAAATATTAATGGTGGTTATATCTATGGTAATATATAATACCACAATATATAGAACTTGATTTTTATTGTACTTTTTAGCTTTTCTGTCTTATCAAATATTCTATAATAATCCAGGCTGAGTATCCCTTATCCTAAATGCTTGGGACTAGGAGTGTTGTGAATTTTGGTTTTTTTTTTTTATTTTGGAACATGTGCATATACATAATATGCACATATCTCAGGGATAGGACCTAAGTCTGAACACAAAATTCATTTGTTTCATATACAATATACACCTTATACAAATAGCCAGAAGGTAATTTTATACAATAATTTAGGTACTTTTGTTCACAAGACAAAGTTTGACCCATCAGAAACTAAAAGTATCACTACCTCAGCCACCCATGCGAACAAGTTGGTTGGTTGCCTGGCATTACCGTCATTCCTGACTCTGAAGTGATATGCTACTGGTAAGCCATCATTTTCTTACACTTATCCACACATAAGGACTTAGTGAAAAACAGAACATACCATTAATACAGTGACAACATAACGTGTTCAGGATAATTTGTGGTGTCATGTTGGCACTCAAAAAGTTTCAGATTTTGGAGCATTTCAGATATTTGGACTAGGGAAGGTCAACCTGTTATATACTTTTATAATAAAAAAGGTTATTTTTAAAAATGGCACTTTCATTTATTGTTCCAGTTGTACAAGTATAAAACTTGAGTTTTAAGCCTCCTTCCTCACCATTCTCAAAGTCCTTCTGAATAATCTTTCTTATAACAAAAGAAGTCTGTCAGAGCTAATGTGTAGAAGAACCTGAATTCTAAGCTATTTCTTGACTTCAAGTTCAGTACTGTTTCACCAGCATCCTTGGAAAATTCCTCAGATCTTTGCTCATGCCATTTCTTCCTACCTTCCTGATCACTCCTGCCTCTTTCATTATTCTTTATCTGGAATCAATTAATAAATAGAAAGCCCTCCCTAATGCCAAAAGAGACTTCTCCATCTCATTGCATTTACCTAGTACACATTGCTGTTTGGCTTTCTGGTTAGATCACACTGATGGAGGGACAACTAGAAGAGCAAGCACAGCAGCTTAAGGTCAAGTCAGAAAACACAAAATATGTAAACAGACCCTGAAGGCACAGAACAATAACTAACGTTTCACAATAGCCTTGAGCTGGCAAGACTGAGCAATGTTCAGTGCATATTCTTTGATTTCTAACACAGGCAAACAGATTAATTTTCAAACTTCTAGAAAGCTTAGAAAATGATTAAAAATTGATGTGGAAGACTAAAGAGAGGTAACAATTTAACGCAATGGTATCCTGGAATGGATTCTGGAATAAAAAGAACATTACTGAAAAAATTGGTAAAATCTGAATAAAGCCTAGAGTTTAGTTAGTAGTAATTTACCAACATTAATATCTTATAGTTTTGACAAATGTAGCAGAAGGTTCCACAACTGTTTCCTCGTTTACATTTGCTTTCTGTTGTCTAACGGGTAGGCACCACAATAATATTTATAGTCAACAGTGCTGAAGTCTGCCCAGATGACCCTCCACACTTTGTCACGGTGAGAATGAGGTCGAATGAGATCTTCTGGCTCATACTCCACTGTAAAGAATACAGGGTGTCCCAAAAGTCTCCATACAAACGAAAAATTTTGTAAAATTATGTAATGAATATTTTGTAAATAAAAGTACATTTAGTTACAATTTCCCATTTTCCCTGTGAATGGCGACTCTTGGGACACCCTGTAGTTCATTTACTGCACAGTCTCTTTTGATCAACCTAACAATATGAAGTAAGGAGAATGACTTTATAAAAATCCCAGAAACTGTTTCATTAAATGACATTTTAAACTATGAGTATTCTGAACATCATAGCCACAGAAAACTGATTTCCTTTGTCATCAGGCTAAACAGTTTTTCCAGTATTTTTAACCTATAATCTACCCGAAATCTCTAGTGATTACCCACCCTCATCCTTTATATTATACCTTACACTAAATAGAAATACATTTTATTCTAACCTTGAAAGTTTAGATGTCATAGCACTTTTATATATCACAAAGCAGCTAATACAATGCTTTCCATACAACAATTACTCAGTAAATGCTTGTTGAATAAACGTCAAGCATGACAAAATGCACTGTGGCACAAAATTGACTCTTTATAAAAATTTTTCCTATCCCTTAGTATTTATTGTAGGTACATCATAAGTCAGGCATTATAGCCTGTAGTAGACATAAAAGGAATAAATAAGATGCTCCCTAACTGAATTTACATATATAAAAATGGCTAAATGCAGTACAGTGCAACATGCAGAATTAGAGACAGTTCAGTGTCCCATAGCGACCATCAGCCTTTTTTGGCACCAGGGAGCAGATTCATGGAAGGCAATTTTTCCACAGACCAGGGATGGGGGGGTGGGATGTTGTGGGTGGGGGTGCTGGTGGTGCAGTGCTCAGAAGGTGATGTGAGGCCTGTTTCCTAATAGGCCATGGACCAGTACCAGGAAGTGGCCCAGGGGTTAGGGACAACAATGACGAATGAGGATACATCAACATTGTTTAACTAGGGTATGCCAGAAAGTTCTATGAATGCCTGACTACAAGACAATCCTCCATTTTCCCACTAAGAGGATAAACTTTTTCCTCCCAAATTTAAGTATATAAATTTTTAAGAATGTCAAGGAAACAGTCAAATGGCCACTTAAAATACTTACTAGTTTAGCTATAGATATTTAAAATCACCCAATAAAGTAAGTTGTAAATACAGTCAGCTTTCCATACCTACGGGTTCCACATCCGTAGATTCGACAAACCACAGACTGAAAATATTCGGGGGAGGGGAAACCCAATAAAAATACCAATAAAACAATAGAAAATAATACAAATAAAAAACAGATACAGTATAACAACTATTTATATAGCATTTACATTGTATTAGGTATTATAAGTAATCTAGACATGATTTAAAGTATACAAGAGGATATGCATAGGTTACATGCAAATATGCCATTTTGTATGAAGGACTTCAGCATTTTGAGGATTTTGGTATCCATGGGGATCCTGGAACCAAGCCCCCACATCACCACCCCCAGGATACTAAGGGACAACACTGTAATGCTTTTCTCCATGCTCACATTTCATTAAAATTTTACTCAACTCCTTGACATCAGCGTCTTTGTCAGTAATAAGTTATTGAGATGCAACAATTTTTGATTCTGCAATTGACACTGTCATTGGAAATTTTATCACAACCAAAATTAAGTATTTATACAATCTTAAAATGTTTTTTATTTGACCTAAAAATATATTCATCATACCCTAAATGTATTCTTTTGAAATGTTTTAATCAGTTTTAAGTATCATTTATTTGTAATTAAATTCACCATTTTGCAGTAAACAATTTGATAAGTTTTGACAAATGTATATAGTCCTGTAACACCACCACAATCATGATTAAAAGCATTTCCACCACCCCCAAAAAGTTCTCTCACATTTCTTTGAGGTCAATCTCCTCTTCCTACTCCCTACCCCACACAACCAAGAATCTATTTTCTGTCACCAAAGTTTTGTCTTTTCCAGAATGTCCTATCAGTGGAAGTAAAAGTGTGTAGACTTTTGAGACTGGATTCATTCATTTAGCATAATGCTTTTAGACTCATCCATGTTGGGGGGGAAGTATGTGTATCAACAGTTTATTTCATTGTATGTATACAGCAACCCATTGTTTACCTATTCAACCAGTTGATTAACACTGGGTTGGTTTTCAGATTTTCACTATTACGACTACAACTACTATAAACATTTTGAGTACAACTTTGTGTGAACATGTTTTCATTTCTCTTTAGTAAATACCTAATGTGGTATTCCTGAGTATATTAGATTCCTAAAACTATCATAACAAAGAATCACCAACTGCATGGCTTAAATCAACAAAAATTTATTTTCTCAACAGTTCTGAGGACTGGAAGTGTGAAATCAGGACCATACTCGCTTAAAGCCTCTAGGGGAACCTCTAGAAAAGAATACATTTCATGTCTTTTTCTTAGCATCTGGTGTTGCCAGGAATCCTAGACACCCCTTGATTTGCAGCTGTATAACACCAATCTCTTCACTGATCATTGGGTGTCATTTTCCCTATAAACCTCGTCTTCACAAGGCCATTCCCCTTTGTGTCTCTCTCTCTTATAAAAACATAAATCATGCTGGATTGAGAACTCCCTACTCCAGTATAACCTCACCTTAAACTAATTACATTGCAATAATCCCATTTCCAAATAAGGTCACATTTTGATGTACTGGAGGTTAGGACTTAAATGTACCTTTTTGGAGGACATAATTCAACCCATAACACTGAGTCACATGCTAAGAGTATGTTTATAATACCAAACTGCTAAACTGCTGTCCAAAGTGGATACACCACTTCGCCTTCTCAAAAAGCAATGTGTGATAGTTTCAACTGCTCCACAATCTCCCTAACACTTAAGTATAGTCTGTTATTTTTGTTATTCTAACCATCCTAGTCAGTCAGTACGTAGCTGTAGCTTGTTGCGGTTTTAATTTGCATTTCCCTAATGACTAATGATGTTAAGCATCATTGCCATTCATATAGTTCCATTGGTAATATGCCCATTTTGGATTGTTTTTCTCACTATTAAGATGTAAGTATTCTCTGTTTGTGCCAGATACAAGTCTTTTATCCGATGTAGGTTTTGCAAATAGATTCTCCCTTTCTGTAGCTTGCCCTTTCATTTTCTCAAGTGTCTTCTACTTGAAGAAGGTCAATTTACCAATTTTCTTCTTTTATTTCATGCTTTTTGTGTCCTAAGAAATCTTAATCCAAGGGCATAAAAATTTGCTGTTTTTTTCTATAAGTTTTATACCTTTAGTTCTTACATTTAGATCTATGACCCGTTCTGAGTTAATGTTTGTACAGTCATGTGCCATTTAATGCATAACAATGGAGATATGTTATAAGAAATGCGTCCCTTAGGTGACATTGTGTTAACATCATAGCATAGTGTGCTTATACTAACCTAGATGGTACTTCCTATTACTCCCAGGCCACAAACCTGTACAGCATGTTACTGTACTGAACAAGTAGGCAACTGTAACACAATGTTAAGTAGTTGTATATCTAAACACAGAAAAGTTACAGTAGAAATACCACACAGAAGATAAAAAATGGTTCACTTGTATAGGGCACTTACTGCAGATGGAACTTGCAGGTCTGGAAGTTGCTCTGGGTGAGTTAGTGTGTGAGTGGTAAGTGAATGTGAAGACCTAGGACATCACAGTAGACTGCTGTAGACATGATAAACACTGTATACTCAGGCTACACTAAATTTATCAAAAATATTCTTTCTTTGATAATAAATTAACTTTAGCTTACTGTAACATTTTTACTTTATAAATTTTTCTTATCTTTTTGACTCCTGTAATAACATTTAGCTTAAAACACAAACAAATGTACAACTGTATGTACAAAATTACCTTTTCTTTATATCCCTATTCTATAAGCTTTTTTCAGTTTTTGAAAACTACTTATTTATTTTACTTTTTAAACTTCTTTTTGTTAAAAACTAACACACAAATACACATATTAGCATAGGCCTACACAGGGTCAGGATCATCAATATCTCTGTCTTCTACCTCCACATCTTGTCCCACTGGAAGGTCTTCAGGGGTAATAAGACATATGGAGCTGTCATCTCCTATGATAACAATGCCTTCTTTGGAAAACCCCCTGAAGGACCTGCCTGAGGCTGTTTTACAGCTTTTATATATTTTACAGCTTAAATATATATATATATATATGGAAGTACACTCTAATAATAAAAAATACACTATAGAAAATACATAACCAGTAACACAGTCATTTATTATCAAGTATTCTATATTGTACATAACTGTATATACAACATACTTTTATGTGCAATAGGTCTGTTTACACCAGTATCATCACAAACGTGAGTAATGTGTCGTGCTATGTCATGATGGCTACAACATCACTAAGTGATAGAAATTTTTCTGCTGCATTATAATCTTATGGGACCACCACTGTATATGCAGTCTGTTGTTGATCCAAACGTTGTTATGCAGTACATGACCGCTTATGATGTGAGGGAACAAATCAAGGTTCAGTACAGTAAGTCCTCAGTTAATTTCATCAATAGGTCCTTGGAAACTGAGACTTTATATGAAATGAAGTATAATGAAACCAATTTTACCACAGGCTAATTGATATAAACAAGAGTTAATTCCCACAGCATATTTCTGGTCACAAAAACATCACCAAACTTTACTAAAAGACCAAAACATTTCTAACATTAAACATTGAAATAAATGTGAGCTATATATACATATAAGAAAGATTAATAAAAAAGGAAGATAATTATTTACCCAGTTATTTGGGGTCACAGGTGGCCAGAGCCTATCCTGGCAGCTCAAGGTGCAAGGTGGGAACCAACCGTGGACAGGATGCTGTTCCACTGCAGGGTGCTCTCTCACACACCCCCCAACACTCACTTAGACTGGGACCATTTAGACAGGACAATTCACCTAAAAGGCACATCTTTGGGATGTGGGAGGAAACCGGAGTACCCAGAGAAAACCCACACAGACACAGGGAGAATGTGTAAACTCCACACAACAGTCCCTGCCAGGAATCTTTTTCTTTTCCTCATGGACATTTTAACTAAACAATGTTGAATAGAACAGTATTTGATGACTGCTGTATTTTACATACGGATATTCAGTTATTCTACTACCAGCTACTGAAATCCTTTCCCTACTGAATTACCTTGGCATTTCAGTGACCATTATGTGTGGATCTATTTCTGGGCTCTTTATTCTGATCTGTATGTCCATTCTTATGCCAATACTAGTCTATCTTGATTACTGTATCTTTACATAGTACATCTTGGAATGAGGTAGTTTGAGTACTTCAACTTTGTTCTTTGTTTGCAAAAATTAGAATGTCCAAGATGTTGCCTGTTGCCTGTTGTAATCTAGTTCCTCCATCCCATCCATTTCAAGTAGAAATGTGGTATTTCAAAAATACCACTCAAGAAAAGCAGCGTTATGTCTCTACTGTTTGAAGAATGTACAGTACTGACATCACCTACCACACTGAACCTACAGAGTTCAATATCAAATAAATCTTGAACCCTAAGAAAGTTGGCTATTGAAGGATGAACAGAATTCATAATAAGTTTATATTATCTATTATGTGACACCACTGCTGTTCCCAGTACAAAAACTCTGGGAACATACAAAGTAAAACTATATATTATTGCTCATAAGCTTAATACATTACATATGTTTACATATTTTATCATATATGTCACATATAATATATATGTGGAAATATATTAATATGTTATGTACAATATTACTAATAAGAGTAATAGATTATTACAGTAACATTAACAATAGTTATTACTATTTAAAAATTCATACTCTTTGGGAACACATTTTTAAAAAGTCAATGAAATGATGGTAATTATTTCCACAACAATGATAAACACTGTGTTTAAGTTCAAAGAAAAAAAACAGTTGAAAAGACTACTACAAACACCAAAAGAATATCTCAGGAAAAGGATATAAACATAATATAAATAGCCTTGCATCATACAAATCACAGGGGAGCAGGTACCTCAGAAATCTTTTATGTGTAGGTTTCAGTTCTCACCAATGAAAATATTGTCTCTTATGCAGAATGCATACAAATACTGAAACTAAAGTCATTTTGCTATAATATACATAATCACAAAGCACCTAAGTGATCTGAATAGGTTACAAAAGATCTGTATATGACATATATTATGTACCTTTTCCAAAAAGGATTTTGCCATTTAGCTAAATAAAATTAACAAATGTCTTGCCTTACCCCTTTCTCTAACCATTCCTAAATTACAATTATCAAACTATTACATATTCTTTATATATGTTAAGTTTAGATTTTGCCTTGACAATAATAAAAGCTGTGTTTAAGTTCAAATTCTAATTTTTTCTAGTACTCAGATCATTTCACCTGTTGAAAGGCACATTTTTGTTCTCTCAATAGCTCTTTTGAGATTTTAATATAAATCGAAATGAAATAAAATTCAAGTTACATACTGAATTTTGAGCTGGGCATAAGATAGTATTGTGACATACTTGTTCCAGGAAATTTCAGATAGTATTTGATAACCCTAAAATTACATCAAGCACTTGCCCATATATCTCAGTGGTTCTGAATGAGCTGGGAATAAGGAGGTACAATTAAAATTTATATTTTTTCAACCTCATTTTCTTTGCATTTCTAAATTATAATAAATTTAGAATTTATTTTTCAGAGATTGTAAATATTTTTTATTTAGAAAGAAAATATTAATAATCATGTTACAAAATCTAATTAACAATAAAGAAATTAGTACAAATGAGAAAGTTCTGAGATAAAAAGAAGATATTCAGAAATACTAAATGACTCACTCTAATGTCTTTGAAACTTCCTTATCTTACCTACCCTATCTATTGAAATTCTCTTAAATAGGGGCCATTTGAACAAGTTAGTCAAATGATTTTTCTGTAATCCATGTAGACGAAAGAATGATAATACATTTTTAACATCTAGCAGAAACTGACTCTCCAAAGAAATAAATGTCACCAATTAAAAATTAATATTTGAATGTGTTATTTCAAACAATTGCTGTCAGGTGAATAAGATCATATTCTATTTTTCTTTTCCTTTCAAATAATGACATTCAATCTAGCTTTTATAACATGTTATTACAACAAAAAAGTTCATTTTGTCAAAAATGTGTCCCATGGAAAACTGGGTATAGAATCTGCTCAAAGGGGCACTAGGAGCTTCTGCTTCTTCAAAGATTAAAAACTTCAGAAAAGTGATCATTAGCAGTTATTGGTCTCCAAGTTTTCTAATGGAATACCCCTGAAGCTGGTTTCCCACTGCAGAAAATAACTCTTAGAAGATAAGAACAGGTTACATGGCATTTCCAAAATGGCACTGGTGAGCCTGGCAAACTGTGTTAGACAGAAACAACGGCATTTATAAAGTCACCAGTCTGGAAACATTTAAATCAGGAAAGGAGCTGACTGAAATTAAATTGTTCCACAGTCCTTGTGTTCTATGAAAAGAAATAAGGTATTTTAACTTAAGACTTCTTTAAGTAAGCATAGTAAAATTTCAGAATCACTGAGAAAACAGAAATAATATCCTGCAAAATGGATGTAGAGGAAGAATGAAATTTAAAAAAAACCATACACACACACCCCAAAACTAATAAACATGCAAAAAACCCTCAGTCAGTCAAAAAGGGGACAAGGCAAGGGGGTGGGTGGGCTGCTCAGAAAGAGAAAAGCAGGTATGATTAGCATATTCAGGGAGGGGGGAGAGGGATGGGGGAGGGGGAGAGGGAGGGAGGCAGGCAGGCAGGCAGTAAGTATCAAGTAAATGGCAAAACCAAATCACTATCACAATAAATACAAATGGACCAAAAACTCTTCAAAGATTGTCAGACTAAATAAACAAACACACACACAGTAATATGGTATTTTACACTGACAAAAAACAAAAGCTGTAAAAATAAATGCTTCCACTTACTGAAACATTTTAAATTTGCTTTATGTAATAAAATAGCCTCAAAGTATACCACTACAGCAAAGATTAGACAAATGCACACATTTCCATACTTCTTGTTTTATTTCTGATAAAGGGAAAAAATAAACATAAAATATTTGAAACACACAATGAACCTGACTTAATAGAGACATATAGGACCCTGTATCTAACAATTAGAGAGAATGTATTTTTCTCAAGTACACTGGAAATATTTACAAAACTAACAATATACTAAGTCAAAAAGCAAGTGTCAACAAATTTTTAAAAAGTTAGTATCAGACGGACCACAAAAGTAGTATTTAGAGGTAAATTTACAGTTTTAATGCATACATTAAAGAAGAAAAGCTAAAGATTAAGTTAAGCACCTAAAAAAAGAAAAACAAAATAAGCTCAAACAAGTAACAAAGGAGGTAACAAAGGGAAGAGTATAAATTAGTGAAACAGAACACAAACACAAAATAGAGAATCAATAGATTTTTTTAAATTTGGGGGTCAAGACTAATAAAACACACAAACCTCTGAAAAGACTGAGAGAAGACACAAGCAACACACATGAAAAAAATTTAAATGGTCTAATTCCCAGAAAAATGTAACTTACCAGAAGGAACATATATTATATAATAAAGAAATGGACTGGTAGTTAATTTCTACTTTTTCTCCACACCATTCCAAATATAAAACCACCAGGCCTAAATCCTAATTCTCCAGTTTTACAGGAGAATTCCATCAAATTCAGTAGAAGTCATTCCAATCTTAAAACTCTTCAGGAAAAAAAACCAAAAATATTTCTTCTCTGAAGTCATATTAAAAATAGGCTAAGTACAAAGAAAAAGTTAAAAGCCAACCTCACCTAATGAACATAGATACAAAACTCTTAAACCACATCCAAGAAAGTTCATATTAAAAAGAACGTATCATTATACATAAATTGGAAATGCAAAGTTAGTTTGACATTAGAAAAATATACAAATTCAATTTATCAAATTAACAGATTAAAACAAAACCATATGATTACTTCCTTAGTAGAGTATTTGTTAAAAATCTAATACCCAATCAAGACTTTACATAAGACCAACAACAACAAAACCAACCAAAACAGCTTCTTGAAAAACTAGAAAAAGACAGTGACTGCATTAACTGATAATGTTACTCTTTTCAAACATCTACACGAAACATCACTGTTAAAGATGAAAAGTTTGTACCACTCTGTTTCAAATGTGGAACAGACACAGACAGGAAGCTCATTTCTGACCTGGTGGTCCTGGACACTGCAGTACAGTAAGAAACAGAACAAAAAGGAACTTTTTTTTTTTTGGTGGGAGGAGGGAACCAAAAAATTTACTATCCAGGGATGACAGAAGTGTCTACATAAAAAAATTAAAAATTTACAAGCAACTTATTAGAATTAGTAAGACCATTTAGACAAGGTTGCCAGATACAAGACAACAAAAAATTTAATTTCTATACAGAACAGAAATAAAGACACTGAAATTTTTAGATAATGCAATTTACAATAGCATCAGAAATATTAAATACCTAGAAATAAATCTAACAAAAGGTGTGCAACACTTGTATAGAGAAAATTATAAAACACAAATGAAATTAAGTCCTAAATAAATGGGGGTGATGTACTATGTTCATGGATAAGAAGATTCAACATTTTAAAGAATTTTACTTCTCCCTACTTTGATAAACAATAAAATTCCAACTAAAACCACAAGAATACTTTTCCAAAAATTTGATAAGCTAATTCTCATTTTATATGAATGAGTCAAGCAGCTCCTGCTGAAAATATAGGTACTTGTACTACCAGATATCAAGACTCATTAGAATTATAGCAATCAAAACAATATCATATAGTATCTGTGCAGAGATAGACAACTTTATTGATAGAACAGAAGAGCCTGTAGGGTGTGGTTGCTCACGTCTGTAATCCTAGCACTCTAGGATACTGGGGCGGGAGGATCACTTGAGCTCAGAAGTTTGAGACCAGCCTGAGCAAGAGTGAGACTCCATTTCTACTAAAAATAGAAAGAAATTAGCCATACAACTAAAAATATATAGAAAAATTAGCCGGGCATGGTGCACATGACTATAGTCTCAGCTACTCAGGAGGCTGAGGCAGGAGGATCACTTGAGCCCAGGAGTTTGAGGATGCTGTGAGCTAGGCTGATGTCACGGCACTCTACCTGGGGGGACAGAGCAAGACTCTGTCTCAAAAAAGAAAAGAATGAATAGAAAAGAGCCTAACACAAAACCAGGCAAAACAGGACCATGAAATGACAGAGGTGGCACTCCAGCCACTAGAGGAACTATTCAATTAATGGTACTAAAACAAACAGTTATCCATATACGGGAAAATGTGATTGGATTACTACCTTACACTCAATTCCAAACAAATTTAAAATAAATATGAAGGGCAAGCCTTTAAAAATAAAATTCCTAGATATTATCTTGAAGACCTTAGGGCAGGGAAAGATTCTTAACAACACAAGTGCTAACCATAAAAGAGACTGATAAATTTAACTGTATTAAAATTCAGTTCTTCTAAGATACCATAAAGAACCAAGCCACTAACAGAAGATATTTGCAAAACATGTAACAAAAAAAGCATCTGTATCCAGAATATGTAAAAGCTCCTAATAAAACAAAATCAAGGGGGCTGAGAGAGATAACAAAAATAGGCATTTCACAGAAATGGGAATAGAAGATAAACATAAAGAAAGTTCACCCTAATTATTAGTCAGGAAAATGTATTCAAACCACGATGAGATACCACCATTTATAACCAAAGATTAGCAAAATCAAGATATTTAAAAATTGTCAGAGTTGACAGATGTGTAGAGCAAAGAGATCTACGGCACTCTGCTGGTGGGACTGTACATCGGTGCATCACCAATTTGGTATTATCTTGCATGGTTAAATATCCACATACTCTATGGGAGCCACCTATTCCACTCTTAGATCTACAATTAAAGAATTTAGTCACACATACCAGATCACATGCTCAATAATCTTCACAGTAAAACTGTTCCTAATGACACACAAAAAAAGGAATATCCAATATTCTCTATTACAGAATAAATCCAGGCATATTCACATAATAAAATAGTACACAGCACTGAAATTTAATTAACTATGGCTACAACCCAAGACTCAAATAAATCTTGCAAAAAGATTTAAGAGAAAAAAGAAGTTTAATTATAATTACATTAATTCATGATTACATCATGGTGCCATGTATGCATGCACACGTGTGTCATAATGCTCAAAAATAAATAATATATACTATTTAGAAATACATACAGAAACTATTTTTTACAAGAAGTAATGGAATGACTGAAAAAAACTTTAGGATAATGATTACATCTGGGTGAGGGAAAGTAGGGTGACTCGATAGACAATATATAGAGATTTAATGATATGTTCTAGTATTTAAACTAGGTGAGACGTCATCAGTGTTTATGTTGTTACGCTTCATAACACATCTATTCTTCTCTATGCATTATGTAGTACATGGATATTGAATGAGAAGAGTATACTTACATAATGAAAGAATATACTTTTTCTTTAGAATCAAATGACTAGAAAGTAGAGTTACAGAAATGTTAAAAAGAGTGAGAGACAGCAAATAAAACTTAGCTGGACTGCATGCAGTTTCTCAACATTTGATTTTAAAAAATGATGCTAGGAGAGAATTTGAGTTTTTCTGTCACTATAAAAGACCTTTAAACATACAACATGCTCAAGAAACACTGCTTCTTATAATTATGTACTGTTTTTTTAAAGACTTTCAAATAAAAAATTAATAATATTTCTAGCCTCCATAATGCCCGAAAAGACAAAATGTTTTAAAAGTCTACCCATAATGAATTATTGTATTTTTAAGTTAAATCTCAAGAATTAAATATTTTACATTTAGGAATTCCTGGTAAGAACTTTTTATTTAATGGGACAAATAGTTTCTATTTCACGTTTATTTGGTATTTTTCATTATGGTTAACCACATTCAAACAAAAGGTAAGGCCAGCCATGATGTAGCTACTAGCATTTTATACAGAAAAGCAAAAAACAGGATATCATGACTATAAAACTTTACCGCACTGTCTGTCGCAGTCCATGTTTTATTCTAAGATATAGTTTATGCACATATGTGGGCACACAAATACACACACATATTTGTTACAAATTTGGAATTTGCATAAGTTATAAAATATATGACCCTTTCATTAAAAGGCTGCAGAACACTGTAACATAAATATACATTACTTAACAAATTCTGAGTAAATTTTTAATAAAGATACTAAGAACATTCTTAACTACAGTGTAAATTAGCAAGAATAAAGTTAAGATATTCTACACAATTCTCCACACAAATCTTTCTACTAAAAAATAATTAGCTTCATGGAGAGGTATTTCTGATTGATTAGCAGTTCAAATAAAAAAATTTAAAATGCAAATTGCCTGAATAACTGGTTATCAACCATATCTTTACAGTTACTATAGAAATTACACAAAATAATACTGACTGTTACTGGGTCAAGACCCAGTTAGATATGAATTTCAATCAGAATCAAACTTATACAAGTTTACTGACAATATACGTACAATAGCTCTAATACTATTATTGCTACATGTTTAATTCAATAAAACCATATTAACTGACACAAAAGATGTATTCAGGCAGTCCAGTCAAGGTAATGTAATTTACCTGAAGCAATAGTGGAATAAATCTCATATACAAAAGGGCTAGAGTCAAATATTTAAATTAACGGCATTATTGCAACTTGAAGAACATTAACTAATCCCCATTTAATCCCTATTATATACAGCTTTCCCCCTTTTTTCTTTCTTTTTCCTCAAGCTTTGGAGAGCATATCCCAGGATTATCAAAAGATGGTTGAAAGATCTAATAACTGGCTGACAGACAATACGCAGGACACAAAGAGGTGCCTCAGCTCTGCTTTTTCATACAAACAAGACAGAGAAACCAGCACAATCAAAATGTTCTATGAGAGACTGCGATTATTTTCTATGGGAATCAAACTGAAGGGTAACTGAAGATAAATCAAAAAAAATTCAGATTAAATAAAAAGAAAATTTCAGATTACAAGAAAATGTGACAATATACAGAATATATACTCTACATTTATATTAAAAAAATCTGTTTTTCTTCTTTTTGGTACTATAACAAAAGGCTCCCCAGTTCTGTCATCGTATCAACTGCTCTGTTGACCCTGTAAATGAAATCAAATTGCTTCTTGGTATTATTTAACATTTAACATATTTTTAAAACATTAATAAAATATTTTTATACATTTTAGATAAAATGTAATCACGTTTATGTGCAAATTTCCATAAATTCATTTTCTGCTCTTCAAAACATTGTTTCCATATAAAGCTGAACAATCTTAGAGAGTTGTTTTTTTCTTTTTTTAAAGAAAGGGCTGTAAAATGACATCAGAGTTGTTCTTACAGAAGACTAGATATGAATTCAAATTTTTCTCTTTTTCTCTTGAAAGACTAACAGATTGTCACTAAAATAACTCTTCACTGCTAATATATGTAGACATGACTGGAAGATTAACAGCCAATAATATGATTCAAATCCAGAATTAATGTAACATAATGACCTCATATTTCCCCTACTTCTGAGACAAGTTCAATAACGCAAGATGGTGGCCCCTTAAATGAAGAAAAAAGTGGCATGTGCTATTTAACAACTATAATTAAAGGTACCTTACACAACTGTTCTAACAGAATATCCTTAAACAGCATATATACCAGGCAATTATACCTGTTTTCACAATAAATACCGAAGGAAAACATCAAAGTTATCTTGCCCTAACAATGCTAAATATATTTTAACATCAACTGTCAAGGAAAAAAACAGGTAACATCTTCTATGACAAACTCAATGTACAACACTGTGAAAATTACATTTATTTGCATACTGGTAAAAAATGAAAGCACTTCCAGAAAGCAGGCCCACTTCACTGTCCTACATGTTATTAAGAGCATGGTTTCTGGTCTATTTAAGGGAGTATCTAGGCTGGTGAATATTTTTAGGAATTCAAGTATATTGAACAAAGTGGTCTGGTTTGTGGACAAATGCCAACACTCACCTTAAATCGTAACTATATGCCAAAACATTGGTGCCCCTAGAAATGATTTGATATTTTTAATTCCCTGAGAATACTTCCAACTTTAGTCCCGTTTCCCACCCCCATACACCTGACTAAAGTCATAAGCAACAGCTTATTCTGGATTCTAAAAACCTTTATTAACAATTTGTTTTTAATTGATTTCCCTGCCAATGAAATCATGAAAATTATTTTATGACTGGTCTGCCTTTATTAATAGAGCTGATTTGAAGTCATATGATAACAATACATCAGAAAAACCCTACTTTTGAAATTACCATAGTTGAATTACTACAATTCCAGCAATATTCAGTAAAAAAAAAAAAAAATTCTTACCGCATTCTGTGAAAGACTCTGGAGATCACGTATTTGTTTTTTAGAGCAGTTTTTCACTTATAAAACGGCTACATCAAATTACCTTTATAAAAACAGATTGCTCAATGATAGAATCTAGGTGGTGGGTATACAAATAGTCATTGTAATGTAAATTTTCAGCTTTGCTTTATATTTCAACATTTTCATAATAAAATGTTAGAGAAAAACAGATTGCTATAACACTGACATATCTACAGCACATCACCTTTTTTTTTTTTTTTTAAGAGACACAGTCTCACTCTGTCACCCAGGCTGGAGTGCAGTACCCAAATCATAGCTCACTGTAACCTAAAAATCCCAGGCTCAAGTGATCCTTTTGCCTCAGCCTCCTGAGTAGCTGAGACTACAGGTACATGCCATCACATGCAGCTAATTTTTCTTATTTTCTGTAGAGATGGGGTCCACTATGTTGCCCAGGTTGGTCTTGAACTCCTGGCCTCAAGTGATCCTCCTGCCTCAGCTTCCCAAAGTGCTGGGATTATAGACGTAAACCATGCCCAGACACATTCATCTTTATAGTATCATCGTATATATTAAATGTAAAGTCTAAAAATAAATTTTTTTCTTTTCTACTTCTATGCCCTAAATCTAAAACTTTAATAAATAATTTAATCCATCCAGGTAGCAACAACCATATCACTGGACTTTCTACTCATATATCAGGGAAGTCAGATATGCTGAGGTGATTTTTAAAGTCTATTTTCTAAAACTTTTATTTGTTTCTTATGCATTACACATAAAACCCACTGTAACTGTTGACCTTCCTTCTCTTAGCTCTATATATAGAAGAAAATTTTAAGCATTCTCTCTGAATCTACGCTACGGCTTTTATTTGATCTTAGATACAAGAAACGAAGAGTTTGATAACATTTGTTCAGCAGATGGAAAGGTAGTAGTGTTGAAATGATGATTAAGTAAAAAGAAAAAGAACAATTCTGTTTTTATTACATTATTATTAAAGATCAAAATCTTTTCATCAACTCTTAATAGGCTGAATTTTGTCCCCCTAAAAGAAATGACGTTGTAACAGCCAGTATCTCAAAATGTGGCCATGCATGGAAATAGTCATTACAAATGTAACTAGTTAGGATGAGGTCACGTTGAAGCAGGGTGATCTCTAATCGGATATGGCTTGTGTTCTTATAAGGAGAAGAGAGAAGAGATACTCAGGGAGAAGACAGACATGTGATCATGGAACCAGAGACTGGAGTGATGCATCTACAAGTCAAGAAATGCCAACAATTGCCTGCAAACACCACAAGCTAGAAGAGGCAAGGAAGGATTCTCCCCATAGGTTTCAGAGGGACAGCATGGCCTTGCTCACACCTTACACTGGAGAACTTCCAGCCTCCAGATCTGTAAGACAATAAATTTATGTTCAAAGCCACCCAGTTTATGGTGCTTTGTCAGTGGGAGCCCTAGGAAACTAACACATCAACCTTCCCGCAAAAACTAACAGTATATAAAAAACAGTCAAACTCATAGAAGCAGAGAGTAGAACAGTGGGCTGGGCTAAGGGGGGATGGGGGAATGTTGGCCAAAGGGTACAAAATGTTAGTTATGCAAGATGAATAAGTTCTGGAGATCTAAACTACAGCAATGTGACTATAGTTGACAATGTTATATACTTAAAATTCGTTCTCACCACAAAAAGAAGAAAAAAAATAACTTAAAAGAAAATGGTAACTGTGATATCGGTGACAGTTATGTTAACTAGCTTGATTGTGATTATTTCACAATGTATATGTATATCAAAATATCCAGTTGTACATCTTAAATATATATAATATTTGTCAATTATATCTCAATAAAGCCTGAAAAATGTTTTTCAAATTTAAAAATACTTTACTATCAGTAATAAAATTTACTATTTATTTAATAGTAAATAGGCTTTAAAAAAATGACTGGCACATTGTGCCCTCTAATTTTTTATATAATTACAAATGAAGCTGCCAATTCCTAGGAGTTCTGTAGTTTCTGCTATTCCTTCAAAGTGTAAACTGAAAATAAAATCCAGGCTTGCTTTCCAAAGTAACAACCTGAAACAACAGCAAGTTAAAAATGCCACCAAACACTATATTTTGAAAGTTTAAAAGTTTATATTATAGGGGAAAAATACACTAATGCAAAGTTAATATGCTTCTGAATGGCATTTATGGACAGCAAATTTTGAGCATTGGCTAAACATGTTCCAAACTTTCTAGCTTAAAAGAGTTTTAGTATTTTCAACTTCCTTATTTAACAATGAAAAACCCGAAACCAGATCTCTCGACTCTAAGCCCAGATAACCATTTATCAGGAAAATAACTGTCCCCCTATACAGAAGGCAAGAGCTTTTCTAGACCCTTCAGACATCAGAGGTAAACAATATATGTTTACTATTACACTATGGCCATTCATTAAGATGTTACCAATTCTATCAAATTAAAGATGAAGAGTTCCCCACAGACTGGAAAACCCTAATGAAGAAGCCCTAACTCCTGTAAGTAAAATGACTTCCTTCTTCCAGCTCTTCAGAGCCTAGTTATTAAAAAGGTCTAGTAAAAGAACATACATTAAAAATCGAAACAAAATGCAAAGGTATCAGCAAATTATTCTACACTCCCTTGAGTCCTCTGACACAAAAGCCAATCATGAATGGATATGGATTATCTGCACTGAAAGGTACGTTTGTGTATATATGTACACGCATACACGACACCCACATACACTACATAATATACATGATATCTTCCTATATCAAATATATTTGTGTATATACAGATAAAAATGTTAACCATATGCATAAACATGGGTGCTTATATGTGTGTATATGTATTTATGTATGCATGTACAGCACCAGAATGCATGCCTCCAAGATAAGCAGAATCTCTAAATATAAGTAGTGTTCTTTAGATTTTACTGGCATATATTGCTACTGTACTATAACTCTTCTTATCATTCAAGATTATTCATTTTAGAAGAGATGGTCAACAAAGTACAAGAAGAAAAAAGAAAACGAAAGTCCAACAGGTATAAATGAAGCCAAAGAACAATCACTGTGGCAGTCCCCTAGTATAAAGCTACATAAAAACTAAAACAAAGAAATTAACTAGGGTGATATAAGTAGAAAGAGAAAGCAGAAAAGTAAAAATACTGCAAAAAGAAAGAAAGACAAAATTGAGCCAATCTCAGAAGACAAAGTTGGAAGATAATGGCTAATATGAAAATGGGATTCCTTTACCCAAAAAAACCTGCAGCAGGAGGGCTCTAAGTCAATCATTCTATTTTAAAAAGCAGCCTAAACCCTCTATCTGGTAGTTATCAAAGCCCCCTGTTTTAGTTGGGAGGTAAAAGACAACGCAAGCTAAAAGAGTACTCTAGATCTAATTATTAAGAAAATTTTTTAAAGACTTTAACACTATTGTTAAACAAACAACATACTGATACAAGAGTAAATGAGAAACATGACACTTCTACCACAAAATGGATCAAAGGAGAGCCCAGAGCTAGAAGGCACAGCATACAGTCTAGAAGCCAAATTTCCAGAAAGGATGGTATGCCATACTATTGCATGTACACGAGATGATTTTAGATAATATATATACAAACTGTCTTCTCTTCGAAAAAACTGTTCAGAATTGCTGCACTTGTGGGTCTATTCTTAGAAGAAAAACTGTTGGCTTAATATAGGAAGGAGTCATGCTTGTTCCCCTTCTTATCCCCTCAACTCAAAATTTACCATCCCAACCTCAGATGCACCTACCTCTAAATTTTCATTTCTGAGCACCACCATCACCCCCAACTGGTCCTACCCTTACTTGTCTCAGCCTTCATCTGCACACTCCTTCAATCTCTGTAGAGTCCTGGCCACTGTCCTAATTTAATCTGAGCCCCCACAGTCCTACATTCTTCCAGACTTCCCAATTCCTATGCCCCTGCTTCAGGCTCTATCCTCCTCCCACTCCCAGGTGTTCCATCCTCAGTCCCAGACCCTTCTATAACCCAGGTTCGACCCTTGGTCCAATTCTGTCTCCCACTCCCATCTTTCTCTTTTAAATCAGATCCACCTGTTCCTCACTCTTCCTATTTTCTTGTCTGTGATACAGTTTATAAATTCTCAGTCAGATGAGATCAAATTGACAGTCCCAAGACCACTTCTTCGAACTGTTATGGCTACAGTCCCCAACCCCCATGTCTCAGTCCATTATCGGTCTGTGACCTGTTAGGAAATAGGCTGCACATCACCACCCGAGTTCCGCACCACACACACACACGCATGACACCCCAGCTCCATATCCCCAGTCCATGGAAAAATCGTCTTCCATGAAACCAGCCCCTGGTGCCAAAAAGGTTGGGGACCACTATGTTATGGCATCTCCAGGCTCTGGCCACTAACCTGTAGACTCCTTTCTCTCTGAGAGTTCCTTATCTTTCCAGGATTTCATAGCAGTTTTTTGTTTAGTTTTGTTTTGATTTATCATGCAGTTTTCTTCTGAAATAAATTTAAATATAACAATACAGATTTAAAGAAAACTATCCTGTATATAACAGTAGTAGTGACACATTGATAGGGTAAAACAGTCATTAAAGTTGTATAAAACTGAATTAGGTTTCGGACACACTGATGTGTAAGATGCATCAGTTTGAGGTCCAACATGTTTAAGTTGCAATTCTACCTCTATTACTTACTGGCCAGGTAATACTGTCATGTTACCTGAGATAAACTGTAAACTGAGTCTAACACGGGCAACCACATAGGGTGGTTACAGATTAAATAAAAAATATTAAGAAAGTAACACTGCCTGCCACACACTTAGTGCTCAATAAATGTGAGTTTTTTTCATATCCTCAACTTCAAACCCATCATTATTGAGAAAGACAAAAAGGTATAAAGAAGATCAAGGTTACATGTATTGTCCAGGTTTGCAAAGCTAAACTAATGACAGATTTAGGATTAAAATTTAATTCCCTTAACACCAAGCCTACTACATTGCTCACTACCATTTATTTCAAGGTCTGCCATATGAATGTCGTAAGTAGCATGTGGTTAAATTTCTAAAATTTCCTGTGACTTCACAAAGCTACTTTAGTAGAACAAATTTTAATATTCACTGGTAATTACTCTGGTCTCATTCTTACAGCTCTGACAAGCTCCATGGTACTGTACAACAGAAACAACAGAGCTGCTAAGAAGAGTACCCAATTTCTACTTTGGGCTCCTCCAGTATAGCTATTTGTAAATAACGGAGCTACAGACTTACCTTTGTGGGTTTCATGTCTACTATATGGGACAAGGACCATATACTAGTGAGTTAGCGGCTATCCTCTATTCAGATTTCTGTGCATTCTTTTCAGTACATCCCAATTTTTGTTACCACTTTGCTTTGACATAATTTATGGCATTTACTTTAAATGTCTATCATTTCTTCATAACTTCCTAAACCAATTAATTTACTTTTATTCCATTCTTATCTGTTGATACGATAAATTCAAAGTAATAAATACTGTGCCTTTATCACACAATAAAAATTGTTCAATATTCAAAGAATTCTAACATTGTCTTTTAATATGGCCACTATTTTAAGAAACGTTTTGCATTATTTCCTTAAGAATATGCTTTATCATTTATTTCACCACTTGGACTTTTTTTAAATTTCAAAATATTAAAGGGGTACAAATGTTTTTAATTACATGGATTGCTTTGGTAATGCTTGAGTCAAGGCTATTAAATGTGTCCATCATCAAAATAGTGTTCACTGTACCTGTTAGGTATGTTTTCACCCATCCCTACCCTCTACACCCCCTTCCCCCACTTGATTTCCACCGAGTTTTTCTTCCCTTTGTGCACATGTATGCTCATCAGTTAGTTTCAACGTAAAATCTAGTATCAATACCCATGCTATTTGTTTTCCCCTTCTTTAGATCCTTCACTTAGAATAATGGTCTCCAGTTCCAAAGAAATTGTTACAAAAGGCATTAATTATTCATCCTTTTTATGGCTGAGTAGTATTTCATGGTACACATATACCACATTTTATTAATCCACTAATGAACTGATGGGCACTTGGGTTGACTCCACATTGTGGCAATTATGAATTGTGCTGCAATAAGCATTCAAATGCAGGTGTTTTTTTGATACGATGACTTAGTATCCTCTGGGTAAATACCCAGTAGTGAAACCACTGGATCAAATGGCAGGACTACTTTTAGTTCTTTGAGAAATCTCCATACTGTTTTCATAGAGGTTGTGCTAATTTGCTGTCCCACCAACAGTGTATAAAGCATTCCTTTCTCTCTGCATCCATGCCAGTGTCTAATGTTTTTGGACTTTTTAATAAAGCCATTCTGATTGGGGTAAGGTGATATCTCATTGTGGTTTTAATTTGCATTTTCCTGATGACTAGTGACATGATGTTGAGAATTTATTCATGTGTTTACTGGCCATTTGTCTATCTCCTTTTGAAAGGCTTCTGTCCATGTCTTTTGCCCATTTTTCAATGGTTTTTGCTCTTTTTGCTAATTTACTTTAGATTTTTGTAGATTCTGATTATTAGCCCATTATTGGATGTATAGCTGGCGAATATATTCTCCCATTCTCTAGGTTGTCTATTTGCTCTGTTGATTATTTCCTTAGTTGTGCAAAGGCTTTTTCATTTAATCAAGTTCCATTAATTTACTTTTGTTGTTGTTGTGATTGCCATTGGCATCTTTTTTATAAATTCTTTGCCTTGGCTGATATCTAGAATAGTTTTTCCAACATTTTTTTCTAGAATTCTTATGGTTTCATGTCTTACATTTAAGTCTTTTGCCCATCTTGAATTAATTTTTGTGAGTGGTGCAAGATACTGATCCTGTTTCAATCTTTTGCATGTGGCTTTCCAATTTTCCCAGCATCATTTATTAAACAGGGCTTCTTTTCCTCAGTGTATATTGTTGTCTGCTTTGTCAAAGATCAGTTAGCTATATACGTGAATGGTTTTGTATCTGGGTTTTGTATCCGAGGGTGTTCTGTTCTACTGGTCTATGTCTCTATTTTTGTGCCAATACCATGGTGCTTTGGTTACTATAGTCTTGCAGTATAGTTTGAAGTCTGATAATATGTTGCCTCCACTTTTGTTCTTTTTGCTTACGATTGCTTTGCCTATTCAGGCTCTTTTTTGGTTCCAAATGAAGCACAGAATTATTTTTTCTAGATCTGTGAAATATGACGTGGGTATTTTGATGGAGCTTGCATTAACTCTGTAAAGAACTCTGGGTAGTATTAATATTTTAACAATGTTGTTTCTATGGATCTACAAGCATGACATATTTTTCTATTTATTTGTATCATCTATGGTTTCTTTCCTCAGTGTTTTGTAGTTCTCTTTGCAGAAATCTTTCCCCAACCTCTTTGGTTAAGTATAGAACTAGGTATTTTATTTTCTTTTAAACTACTGTGAATGGTAATGAGTCTTTGATTTGACACTCACCTTGACTGTTACTGGTGCATAGAAATGTTACTAAATTGTGTACATTTATTTTGTAAGCCAATGAGACTTTGCTGAATTTATTTATCAATTCCACAAGTGTCTTAGTGGAAACTCTGGGGTCTTCTAGATACAAGATCATATTGTTCGGAAAAAGCAATAGTTTCACCTCCTCTTTCCCCATTTGGATACCCTTTATTTCTTTCTCTTGCTTGATTTGTCTGGCTAACACTTCTAGCTCCTTGCTGAATAGAAGCGGTAACAGTGGGCACACTTGTCTTGTTCTAGTTCTTAGTGGGAATGCTTTTAATTTTTACCCATTAAGTATGATGTTGGCCGTGGGTTTGTCATATACGGTTTTAACAATTTTAAGATATGTTCTTTTTACTCCTAGGTTGAGGGTGTTTTTTTTAATCAGGAAAGAGTTTTGAATTTTGTCAAATGCTTTTTCTGCATCTATTGATATGATCATATGGTCTGTTCAATCTTCTGGTTATGTGGTGAATCACATTTATTGATTTACATATGTTGAACCATCCTTGCATCCCTGGGTTAAAGCCCACTTGGTCACAGTGGATTATTTTTTTAATGTGCTATTAAATTCAGTCTGGTATAATTTTATTGAGGATTTCTGCATCTATATTCATAACAGATATTGGTCTGTAACTTTCTATTTTAGTTGTGTCATTTCCTGGCTTTGGTATCAAGGTGATGGTGGCTTCATAGCATGAGATGGGGAGGATTCCCTCCATCTCCATATTACGGAATAACTTCTACAGTACGGGTACCAGTTCTTCTTTGTAGGTCTAGTAAAATTCATCTGTGAATCCACCTGGTCCAGGGCTTTTTGTTGTTGCAAGATTTTTATTTCTGCTTCAATCTTGCTTTGCATGATCAGTCTGTTCAGGAGTTTTATTTCGTCCTGATTGAGTCTTGGGAGGTTGTGTGTTTCCAGGAATTTGTCCATTTCCTCTACATTTTCAAACTTATGTGCATAGAGATTTTCATAGTATTGACTGATGATACTTGTGTTTCTGTTGTATCAGCTGTAATATCTCCTTTTTTATTTCTGATTGAGGTTATTTGGGTCTTTCCTCTTCCATTCCCGGTTAAACTAGCAAGAGGTCTATCAATTTTATCTTTTCAAAGAACCAGCTTTTTGTTTCATGGATCCTTCATACTGTTTTTTGGTTTTCCATTTTATTTAATTCTGCTTTGACCTTAGTTATTTCTTTTCTTCTGTTGACCATAGGTTTGGTTTTCTCTTTCTTTTCTAGTTCCTTGAGATTTGTTACAATTAGATTGCTAATTTGTGACCTTTCTATTTTTTTTGATGTAAGCCTTTAAGGATGTGAATTTTCCCTTTAGGACCGCTTTTGTTGAAACAAATAGATTTTGGTAGCTTGTGTCCCCTTTGCCGTTCAGTTCAAGGAATCATAATTTCATTATTGACCCGATAATCATTGAGCATCAGGTTGTTTAATTTCCCTGAGTTTGTGTAGGTTCAAGTATTTCTCTTGGAGTTGATTTTCAATTTTATTCCACTGTGGTCTGAGAAGATACATGGTATGATTTTGATTTTTTTCAATTTGTTGAGACCTGCTTTATGGCCTAAGATACGATCGATCTTAGAGAATGTTTCATGTGCTGATAAGAATATATATTCAGTAACTTTTGGGTAAAATGTTCTGTAAATGTCTGCCAGGATCATTTGTTCTATAGTCCTATTTAAATCTAGTGTTAATTTACTCTGCGCTTTGATGATCTGTCCAGTTCTGTCAGTGTGGTATTGAAGTCCCTGGCAATTACAATGCTGCTGTTTGTCTCTTTGCTTAGATCAAGTATAATCTGCTTTATGAATCGGGGCCTTCCTGTATTAGGTACATAAATATTTAGTATTGCTATGTCTTCTTGTTGAATTGCTTCCTTTACTGTTACTTAATGGC
Organism: Lepilemur ruficaudatus; assembly: GCA_963574885.1. Taxonomy (NCBI): domain Eukaryota; kingdom Metazoa; phylum Chordata; class Mammalia; order Primates; family Lepilemuridae; genus Lepilemur; species Lepilemur ruficaudatus. The sequence goes on from CAUYRT010046859.1 coordinate 34,684, forward strand.
CATCTTTGTCCTTCCATACTATTGTTGACTTAAAGTCAATTTTATCTGATATGAGAATGGCTACACCTGCTTTCTTGTTTGGTTTCCGTTTGCAGGGAATATTTTTTCCCCATCTCCTCACCTTGAGTTTCTATGAGTTCTTGGATGTATTTCTTGAAGACAGCAGATATTTGGGTTATATTTTTTCATCCATTCAGCCAGCCTAAGTCTCTTGAGTGGGGTACTCAGACTGTTCGTGTTGACTGATAGAATTGATAAGCGTTGGTGCTGTTCTGTTCATTCTGTTGGTTAGTACCTTATTGCTTTGTTTTACCTCTTGTGCTATTGTTTTACATGAGCTCTGAGCTTTAGCCTTTGGGTAGTTTTACACAGGTGGGTTTCTATTGTGCTGATCCATGTATAATGCAGTTCTGAGTATTCCCTGCAGGGAGGTCTGGTCTTGACAAATTCCCTCAGTATTTGATTGTCGGAAAAAGTCTTTATTTCTCCTTCACATAGGAAACTTAGTTTTGCAGGATACAAAATTCTAGGCTGGCATTCCTTCTCTTTGAGGAGACTGAAGATGGTGCCCCAATCCCTTCTGGCTTTTAAGGTCTCCGTTGAGAAGTCTGTAGTTAGTCTGACAGATTTTCCTTTGTAAGTTATTTGATGATGTTTTTTCCTCACGACTTGCATGAGTTCCTCCTTGTTTAATCTGGCCCGTCTGATGACTAGGTGTCTTGGCGATTGCCTTTTTGCAATGAAATCTCCCAGGTGTTGAGTAAGCTTCTTATACCTGGGTGTCTAAATCTCTAGCAAGGCCAGGAAAATTTTCCTCAATTATTCCCTCAAATAGGTTTTGCAGTTCTTGTGGAATTTCCAGAAGTTCTATTTAGTTTTTAAAAATTATGTTGATCTCTTTAATATATCAACCCTAACCCTAAACCTATGAATTTTTCATTCATTCCCGGAAATGTTTTTCTGGTTTGAGTTTGTTTTCCATTTTCTCTTGGATTTCACTGAGCTTCCTTACAATTTTCATCTTTGTTGGTATCCTTTGCTAGAGGGCTGGTGTTCCCTTTTGGTGGTGTCTTTTCGTTCTGATTTTTCATACTTCAGAGTTCTTTCAGGGATTCCTTCTCATCAGGAGCAGCTGTTACTTTTTATTTTTGGATTTTCTTTTGTTTAGGTTTTTTTTTGTTTGTTTGGTTTTTTTTTGAGACAGAGTCTCACTCTGCTCTGGCTAGAGTGCCGTGGCACCAGCCTAGTTCACAGCAACCTCACACTCCTGGGCTCAAGCAATCCTACTGCCTCAGCCTCCCGAGTAGCTGGGACTATAGGCATGTGCCACCATGCCCAGCTAATTTTTTCTATATATTTTTAGTTGGCCAATTAATTTCTTTCTATTTATAGTAGAGACAAGGTCTCGCTCTTGCTCAGGCTGGTCTTGAACTCCTGAGCTCAACTGATCCGCCCACCTCGGCCTCCCAGAGTGTTAGGATTACAGGCCCGGCCAAGATGGGGATTTTTATGTTCCCCCTCACTTGTAAGGGAGTGTCTGTAGCATATGTTGGGTAAGAACCTTTGGCTTTGTTTGTGGGTGCTTTGATGGTGGTCTAGCTTGGTTATAGATATCCTTAGTGTGGTAGTTTTCTCAGTTGCTAGTTGTTTGCAGGCTGTAGCAGCAGTGAGCTACGTGTGTGGGCAAATTCCCTATCTCTGGCTGATGAGAGAGGATGGAGGTCTTTGAAATCCTTTCTCTTTCCCTAGCCCTGTGGTCTTCCCAACAGTGTGAACTGTACTGGCATGCCCAGTTTAATCTCTCAGACAGTAGGTGGAGCTTGTAGGTAAGAACCAACCACACCCTGTATGACTGCATCTGTAAATGTAAAAGGCTATGCAAACAGACCTCCCTTTCAGTAGGTGGCACTTGCTGGAAGAAATAAGCTGCAGTTTTGTTTTTGGGACCTGTGATCAGCTCTAGACCCTCAGGAGAAGCACTTCAATACCCCAGGAGGTTGGTGAGGCCCTGGAACTTCCACGTGGGTCCTTACTTTCCACTACAGCAGAGCCAGGTGGCAGAGTGGGGCGGAATGGAGCTGGGTTTGTCGAGCCTGCCTTCAGGCTCCCAAAAGCTGATATGCTCCAGGCTTCTGGGGAAAGCTGCCAGGGAGGAGCTAAAGTGGCCTAAACCAGCCTGAAAGTCTGCTTGTGGAGATGGGCCATCTTAGATTCACAATCTGGCTGTCATGACTGAGTTTCATTCTTCTCCCCACTCCCGTGCTCTGCAGTTTCCCTCTGGTGTCTGTCAGCAGGCAAGAGCTCAAACTATCTGAGCTCCCCCATGATAGTGCTGCAGGCTGGGAGCTTCTCTGTCCAGGATCCCAACCTGGGCTGAGAATGCAGCCTTCCTCTGGGAAGAAAGGTGCTCCGCGAGTGTGCTGCAGCTAAACTATGCTGCACTCTCTTTTCAGTTCTCCCTCATCTCCCGAAATTAGTTCACAGATCTCCCCTCCGTGTCCCCAAGCAACATAATTGAGTCCTGGGGGTACAGGATCTGGCCTGTGGGTCTGTCTCCAGGTCCCCAAAGATCTATCCCTAACTGTGCCAGGGAGAAGCATGCTGTTCCTGATTTGCCTATGAGGCACTCAAGCAGGTTTGATGTCCCTCCACTTCAGGGAGCACCCTGCTCTGATAGAACAGCCGGGCAAGCAGCAACGGGGAGGGCTGGTGAGCAGGGAGCTCACAGTCTGAGCACCCCTCAGTCCACTTCAGATCATTAAGAGGAAAGGTCTGAACCCCACTGTCTGTGGAAGCCTCGGTGTAGTGGATGCCCCAACAGAGGGGAAGCAACGTACGTCTCCTGAGAGCCCTGACTCAATCGTCTCTCTCAGCAGCTACGGGCAGCGCAAGGGAAAGAGAGAAAAAGAGTCTGAACGGAGGAAAGCTAACACTCTGGTTATCTCTGTCCCTCTCCCCAGAAGGCAGCCAGCCTGGAATGTCCGGGCTTTGAGATCACGCAGATCTCCCAGCAGCTACCAATTCCCTGTGGCTCCGGCAGTCTGGGCTATAGTTGGGAAATATTTGTGTGGGAACTAGCAAGATATAAACTGAGGGGTTGAAGCTCTCTGGGGAGGACAAAGATACATGGTGGGTGGAGAAGCAATATGGCGCCTGCCATCTTGACTCGGGTCTGTGGTGACAGAAAGTGCCCCGAGGTGGCTGGCAGCCTGGTGCTTAGTCCTCAAGAAGCTCCCAGTTCACTGGCAATAGCAGCTTTTGGACACCTGAAGGTAGAAAAGCTCTTCAGCAGCTCAGCAGTCTGCTGACAGCCAGAGATATGAGGGAGAGAAAACAAACCACTCCATCTACACTTTTTGCTGGACTCCAAGCCTCTGTGGGGAGGGGGGGTTGGTCTCTGCCAATATCTTGCTCCTTCTTGTCTGCTCCACAACTACTTCTCGTGTAATCTCTGGTAGGTTCTGGCACTTTTCCCTCCGAATTACACCTGATCTATGTTTGTTTGTTTTTTCTTTTTCACCTGAAACTTTTCCTTCTTTCTGACACGATCTGGCAGCTAGTGTCTCTGGTCAGCCATCTTGTCCTGAAATCTCACTTGATCTTTTTAAAAAGTAAAATCCTTTGTTTTTGTTTACCTTTATTGCAAAAATACATGAAATGTTATCACCTATCCCTGCTTTGTCTCAATAAATACTGTTACTGACAAATGTTCTAGAGTTACTGAAACTGAAAAAATTCAAGTCACCAATTTTGTTTACAAAAAAATACACAAACTGTATGATAAAGTTTGCATTTTAAAATGGCCCAAAGCAACTATATGTAGACGTGGCTTAATACATTGGGCCACAAAATCCCCGTTTCAAATTTTTAAATATGTTTTTTCATGTCCTGACTTTGATACTAAATTGACAACATGTATAGAGTTCCGAATGTACTGCTCTCTCTCCTGATCCTTACATAAACATTTAAAAGTGTTGCACCTCCTCCGTTTTAAAAGGGAAAAAAACGTTAACTTAAACAAACAAGCAAAACCCTCTTTACTTCATTTTCCTCTGTAGCTACTGGCTTCAGTCTCTCTCTTCTCCTTGACCAAAAACACCTTAAGAGTTACTTCACCAGTCTTCTCCATTCTCTTCCTTCCCACTCACATCACACCACTACAATTTGTTTTCACCTCTACACTACAGTAGGGAAATAATAGTTAATACTTTACTGTATATTTCAAAATAGCTACAAGAATTGTAATGTTCCCAACATAAACAAAAATAAATGGATGAGGTGATGGATACCCTAATTACACTGATTTAATCATTTCACACTATATACAGGCCTCAAAATATCACATATACCCCAAAAATATGTACTATTTCATATCAATAAAAACATGAAATAACAAAACAACAAACAAAAAAACCAACTTTGCTGAAGTCACCTCCAAGAGGCCAAATCCAATAAACATTATTCAGTTCTCAACTTGACTTTAACACATACATGAAACACTTTTTACCTAAAGTTTCCATAATATATAACCTCCTTGCTTTCTTCTAACCTCTCAGGGCAGTACTTCTTAGCCTTGTTTGATAATGTAGCCTTCTCTAACCAATCATTAAATGTTGACATTCCTCAAATTTCTTTTTCCCCTCTTTTTATCTTCTCAGTGTCCATTCACACGGGTGAATCTTTTTCATACCTACTGCCACATACACCTAAAATTTTCAAATAATTATTTCTAACCCATACTGCTCCTCTGAGCTAGACCATCAACATTCCATTTCCACTAAATGTCCCTCAAGCAACTCAAACTCAACTTTGTTCAGAAATGAACTCAGAATCCTCCCCTACCCACAACCATACCACCACTGAAAGCAAAACCAAAAACTTGTACCCTCACATCCTCTGGGATTTCCTATCCCAGAGTGTGGTACCACATCCACTTAATTGCTCATGTCAGAAACCTGGGAGTCATCCCTAACATCTTCATTTCCTTCTCCATCCACACCTTTTCATTTAATAATATGCTGTCCATCCCCTGGCATATTTCTTGCATTTATCTAATTCTTTGTATACCCCCTTCCACCACCATCATCTCCTTCCTAGACTACTAGAGATATGTTAACTGATCTTGCAGCATCCTTTGTTGTTCTCCTTTCTGCAGCAAATTTTATTTTTCAAAAATGACCACATTAATATTACTGGCCCAAATGCTCTTCCAGAAACTTGACATTTCTCCATTAAGAAGAATGGTATATTTCTCCTCCCTTTGAGTTTGGGTGGGATTTTGTGACATCCTTGATCAACAGAATGTAGAAGTGATGCTGTATGACTTCCAAGCCAAGGTCAGAAAAGACAACGAGGCTTTCATCTGGTGCACCCATACAGGTATGCTCCCTTACTCCCTCTTCTGGCTCGTGCGTTCTCTCCTTCTTCCTCTTCCTCTCCTTCCTCCTCTCCCTCCCCCCTCCCTCCCTCTCTCTCTCTCTCACAATACTTTCCCTTGAAACCTAGCCTAGGGAAGCCCAGGCCACATGGAGATGTCATCCCGAAGTTAGCTACCATGTTATAAGGACATTTCAGCAGCCTGTGGGTAGGCCCACATTTCAAGACACTAAGGCCTCCGAATAACAACAGGAAGGGACTGAAACCTCTAGCCAACAGCTATGTGAGTGAGCCACCTTGAATATGACCTTCCAATTTCATCAAGTCTTCAGGTAACTACAGCCTGCTGATACCCTGACTGTAATTTCATGGAAGACCCTGATCCTGAACCACCCAGCTACTCTTCTCCCAAATCCTTGACTCACAGAAAGTATGATGATAGTGTTTGTTATTTTAAGCCATTAAACTGTGGAGTAATTTGTTAAATAGCAATAGATAACACAACTCCTATGGTACACTATCATACCACCTATATTTTTCCTTCGTTGCACTTAACATATTTGCAATTTAAAGAAATTAACGTATCTAGTTGCAGTGGCACATGCCTGTAGTCCCAGCTACTTGGGAGGCTGGGGAGGAGGATCACTTGAGCCTGGATATCAAGGCCAGCCTCGGCAATATAGTGAGACTTCCCCTCAAAATAAAAAAAAAAAAAATGTAATGTATATGATGTATGATATCTTCCTGATTCCCTTTTAGGAAGAAGTACATGGGCATAGACAAAGTTTGGCTTCTTCACTGTTATATTCTAGACAGTACATAATGTCTAACACATAGTAGAGACTCCATAAATATTCTATACGAAAAATATCAATACTTGTCAATCTCTCTAAATTCATGTCTCTTGAAGTTTAGAGGTTTTTAGATAATAAAACTTTAAGTGATGATATCAAATGATTTAATACCTTATCAAAACCTAAATTTAATTACAAATATCTACACATATACATGAAACCACAAATAGGCATGGGTGTGTGTGTGTGTGTGTATTTCAAGCTATTTATATATGTAGAATATACTGCACTCATTTTACTAGTCAGACCTTCCAAACTGGCTTCAAGCATAATAGATTATTTTATGGCCATCACATGTTAAATCTTTTGTGTGCTTATCTAACAATGTGTGGTTGTCAGATAAATGACTTAAAATCAATCACACACACAAATCCAGATCCATGAGAGAGCACATGTACATGTGAGTGTGTTATGTGTACACCCACTCACTCACCTGTATGTATCACTTGGCCATGTTTGTTTTTTATTTAAAGAAGTACTAAAGTACTAAAATATATAGCAAACTATCTAGGAAATAATATATATAATAAGACAAAACCAATTCAAATGACAACTGTCACAAATACCTTTACTATCAACTGAATAAGACAAAATGAAATGTAACTCACATAATATATGAAAATTTACAGTATATACAAATACATGTGATAGATTTGTTTAATCAAATCAATGTTGCTATTCTACTAAGTGTTGCTGCAAGAAAAGGAACAGGCACCCTTTGCAAGAGACAAAAATCTGGAGTTAGTGGCCCATCATATTGCTTTCTCTCAAAAGACATCATCTTCCACATAAAATGATAGTTTAATTCTGAGAATACTGAAGTGACAGGAAAATATGATGCATTCTATAGAGTCCATTTTGCCTAACAAACCTCACTCGGGAATCTAAAAACAAGTAAATAAAAATCACTGTTCATAAAGTGAAATTAAATAACTGGAAAAAATGTTACGGTCAATTCTTATCATTTGCTCTTCCTAAAAGCAGTTAAAAAGAGGACACGTGGTTCATTCATTTTAAAAGCCAAAATAATAGCAATAAATAATGGTATGATCCAATTTTTATAGTACTACTTGCCAGAGGATCTCAGCGATTAAATTGTTATAGCTCATACAAGGCTGGTGTTAAGATCAAAGCTGAAGAATGGAAAGACATTACCTAGCAACTAATATTATAACTAAATGACACTTCTATAGCATTGTTTCTTTGCAGTCACCACATTATTTTTCTAAAAGAAAATTTTGCTTATTTTTGATTGAGGTACCCTAGAAAAAGCACTGGACTTGCTATGATTTGAAAGATTGTCCCCATTTAAAACTCATGTTGAGATTTCATTGCCATTTTAACAGTATTAAGAGGTGGAACCTCTGAGAGGTAAATGGGCTGCAATGGCTCTGCTCTCATGAGTGGATAACAACATTATCTCAAGAGTGGATTAAAAAAGGATGAGTTTAGCTCGTTTTGCTCTTTTGGGGCACTATTTCTACCTCTCCTCTGACCTCCTTCTCCTTCTCCTTACTCTCTCCCTCTTTTCTGCTCCCTCTCCCTCTTTTTGTCTGCACTGCACCTCTCTCTCTTGCCTTACACCATGGAATGAACAGGATCCATGCAAGAAGGTCCTCACCATATCTGGCATCTGGATATTCGATTTCCCAGCTTCTAGAACTGGAGGCAATAAATTCTATCCGTTATAAATTACCTAGTCTCAGGTATTCTGATATAGCAACACAAAATGGACTGAGAGAGAACTGAAGCCTAGAGATCTGGATTTTTGTTCTGGCTCTAATTAAAATAAAAATAAAAGAAATTAAAATAAGGCAATAACCCTTGTGCTCAAGTTACAAAGTCTCTCCTTAATCTTACTAAATGAGGGGTTTATACTAGGTAAGTCTGTAAAGGCCCTGCCTGTTGTATGATGTGAAGTTGAAGTTTGCAAGTCTTCAGTAGAAAGTTTTAACTCAAGGCACTCAGTAAGAAATCAATGGGTTCGTTTTTGCAAAGAGGTACTCAAAGCACACATAAAAGTCCAAGGCAGATTTGAATGTTGCCAATGAAGATATCTACGCAAGTGTAAAATGCAAAAATGAAGAGGATATAACAAAAACAACCAGCAGGAGGTAAATACATTCAATACTCTATAACATCATACCTCTTAGCAAAAAAGATTTTTTTTCCTAAATTGGTTTTTATCAGTCACAGGGTGTTTTATTTTAAGGTCCCACTAGAACGCATTGTTTACACAAATACAGAAAAAGGAAAAGTATTGAGGATATTTAGAAAAATTCTACTGATTTCCTTTTATATCTAACTGTGAAACCCAGTTCATACGTAACTTTTGAATCCATTTTTGGCAGCTACAAAACAATAACAAAAATCTAACTAAAACAGTACTAATCCTAACTAGAATTTTTACATCATAGCAAAGAGAATTTTCAATCTTAAAGAAATATAAAACCTGCATGTAATTCCTACAGATCATTTCCCTTACTGAAGAGCACACAAAGGGATTAGGGCAGATAAGCAAAACCAAATATCCCTTTGACTTCTACAGCCAAAAATATCAACCACTACTCTTGTTTTCAAAAGAAAACCTGAAAGTGACCACCTCAAAAAAATAATCCCTCAACATAAGACATGACAAACAAGATACAATTATAGTAACACATTACTAACCCTGTAACCAGCTCTGGCACACCTGAAATTAAGCTTTCTGCTGATTTCTCTGAATAAAAATAAGAACTATAGAGAATACAATTAAAAACACAGCCTACTACAAATATGTATTTTCCAATTATTACAGCAGTATAGTAGGAGAAGTAATATGTGGTCGACTTTCATTTTACTCTGTTCATGGTTGGTAAAACATTACTGTAATCCAGAATGGGTAACAACTAGATGTGACCAGAATCTGATTATACTTGCAACCACATATCTGGCCAAAATAAAACAGAAAATAAAAACAGTATTTATAATATCAAATACAAATAAATACATTTGCAAAGAATCAATGAAGAGTAAAAAATGTATTAAAAAACTGGAAAAGTTAGCTGAGAAAGAAAACCAGGTTATATATTAATCATAAACATGCATTTATAAAGTAGCTAAGTGCCAATATGCTTTATTAATATCACCTTGCAATTCTAGATATCAATAAATCCTTAAAACAGTACCTTTTACATCTCCTAAAGGAATTAGTCTTAGCTGTAGCCCACAGCACAGCTGTTAGAAGAAATTTTCTCAATGAACACTTTAGTAGAAGTTAGAAAAATAAACACTAAAAGGAGGAAAACCGTTTTTGTTTATTTACTTCAGACAGCTATATACACTAAAATAAAAGCATTATGATAATTTAATAATTCAAAGTTGGTTATATAAATAGTGAAAAGGGTCACTTACTTTTCAGTTACTTGTTTTGTAATGTGCCCAATCTCTTAATGTCAAAAATATTACATGACTGGGAAAAACATCACACTAATATTACATTAACAATTACTAAGGAGGAAAAACCAAGGACTAGACCAGACATTCCAAAGAGGGCAAATGTGATCATGGAAGAGTTGACTAAAAGAAATCACTACTTCCTTTACCTTTTAACTACTTTATATAAATAGTATCTGTTTATTTATTTTAGAATAACCATCCTTAGCACTGTTATAATATTTAATGCATCAAGATCCAACAATGCTTCATTCAACTAATTTTATATTCCCATGAAAAAGAAAACAAATTATAGCACAGTATGATGAGGAAAAAGTACAGACTACAAGACTGAATGACTCTGTCAAAGACTGCAGGTTATAATACATGAAATTATTTCAAGTTAGCTCTCAAGAAATTAAACCATCACAACTCAGTCACTGTTTAACATTTGCTTGTAGGAAGCAGACCTGACTTAAGCATACCCACTGCTCTTTGATATGCTTTAAACATGCCAAATGACATTCCCTTTTTCCAACCCACAGCCACTCAGAATTCCTCCCTCCATCTTCCACCACTAGAGATTCCACAGCCAGGCCTGATCCTTCCCTCTCTGCTGGAACCTGGAGCTGCCTCCAGCACTGCTCTCAGTGGTTTGCAACTGGAAACCTTCCCTTAAACTATCAGGGCTGCAGTATATAATCCAGCTGGACCTCCGTTAGAACTAGGACTGCTTTTCCCCCAGTAGTCAGCTTCTACACACACAAATGAAATGTCCATGACCACTTTAAAAACAACTTAAGAGACTAGTGCAGTCTAGCAGTTAAGAGCATGACCTCTAGAGCCAGACTGTCTGATTTCAAATCTTGATTCCACCTTTTGCCAACTGTACGATCCTAGGAAAGTACTTCATCTCTCTGTATCTCAATTTTCTTATCTCAAAGTAAGGATAATACTCGTAAGTCTACTCCGAGACTTAGAATACTGCCTGGAACATAGTAATCACTCAATAAATATCAGCAGAATTATTTGCAAAGCTTCCAGCCAAATCTTATGTAGAAGAAACAAAACACTATATGCAAAATAACCACCTGATTGGCATATCAATCATGTTTGTCTATACTACAGAGACCCCCTAATGTTACACCTGGTTATTTTGTCAGCAAGGCCAATGTTTAAACAGATTAAATCTCATCACTTCTCAAGTCCTACTTTAAAAAGATTAAATGAATAGATGATTCAGAATACAAAATATTCTATGTTGATTTTAGTTTCAGTGGATGAGTAGGGAACAAGGAAAAATGCAATTTCCCCTTCCTCTAGAAGCCTTGATAAAGGTTCAAGACTCTTTCACTATGTTAGCCACTAGCCATATGTGGCTACTTAAATTTAAAATACTTAAAATTGAATTATAAATTCCTCATTCACACTAGCCATATCTGAAGTGCTGAATTCCCACATGTGGCAGACAGCAAACACTTTCACTATTGTAGGAAGTTCTCTTGGACAGCACTGGTGTATAGAACCTTGCAGCAGCACCTTCTGCTCTACTGGTCTCCATTCACATCTTGCCTCATAGACAGTGGTGGCAGAAAGAATATGTCAACGCAGTGCTCCTCCAGGGGTGGTAAAACTGGAGGCCAAAGTTCATCCACTGGAAGGTCAAATGGACTCATTAATTCCAGCTCCAATTTGCATCTCATTAGAGAACAATGTTCTATAGGTATCTGCCCAGGTATTTCCAAGCATAAGGAAAGAAAGAGGAGATAACCAATTTTACTTAGTTCACAGTTTTACTTAGTTCCACTTCCTCTCCTTTCCCCCCGTCCAGTCTATTCCCTTTATAAAACAATAAAGGTACCAACGAGGAAGTCTGATTATCAATGAGGAGCAACAGCTAGGGTTGACTAAGTAGTTGTGTGGGAAATAAACTGGCCACGTGTCTTCCCTGTGCCATACCACTTACTGACAGATAAGGGAAAAGGATGGTGATGCAAGCTATTCCGATCAGGCTCAAAAACTCTGAAAATCTGAATGATCACTTCAATTCTTTTTCTCATCTAATTCAAAGGGGTGGTGGGCATTAGGACCTGACTTATCCAAACTACATTCCACAGTTATAAAATCACTAATAAAATCACCACAGCCTACTGGAAAAGATCAGGATTACAACCCTCTTGCCAAATATGGGTCAAGGAGTTAGAAAAACTTTGATGTACTAGGGGATAAAAAAGACTGGAAACTACCTGGCTCAAAATATTACCTGCTCAGAGACGCCTCAAGCTAAATTTGATCACTGTTCCCTAACATTTCCAACGCAATATCTTGCTAGAAAGATTGTTAGACATTACAAATTCTGCATGGCTTTTAAAGTAATTTTATACTGAAATTTTCTAAACATTGAAATAAATTCAGTAGTATCTGACCTTAAAGATTAGTCTTTCAAAAATCATTATTCTCTGAAGTATTAGAGGATCCCAAAAGGTTTCTAACTAATATTTATTATTTGCAAAACACAAATGTTTTGGGGTTAAGTTGTCTTATGGTGAAAAGATCCAGAAAGAGTTATCAAATTCAGCAAACAAAAACACAGGCAAACCTCTGAATTATTTCTTACAATTTTATATGAGTCTCTCATTTTCTTGAAATAAAAAAGTTTTACTAAAGTTTAACTAAAGAAAAACAGAACATCCAGTTAAATTTCAATTTCAGTTAAATAAGAAGTATTTAGTATGCACCTCTAATATTTAACACGCATGTAAGTATGCCCATGTATATTTGGGACATACTTATATAAATTATTCACTGTTTGTCTAAAATTCAATTAGTCTGAATGGAATCTGCAAACACAAAGGGCAGAAGGCAACAAAATCTGAAATCATAAACAATATGGATAGAATAAATGTACACCTTTACAACAAGTGAAGCCATGCCTATGTGAGCAAACTTTATGCCTTTCAATCTAATGTCAGTAGCAAAAGAATCTTGATGGAGGAATTTTTTCCACACTAGTTATGCTTGATTTTAGCTCTCACTTTTTGTTAATTTTATCTTGTTCACACAAATCCCAAATCCATAGACTTTTGCTTCCTCATTCCCTCTAATTCCATCTTGCTATCAGAGTAAGGGACTCTGGAAATGCCTCCCAATGCTGCTCCTATAGAAGAACTAGGCTTGGACCTCTGCCATTCCAGCTATGTCAGTCTCCTAGCCCTCAGCACATCCACTCGTTCTTAGATCAGTAGCTCTTGGCTTAGCTGTAACTACATATGGGAGCCAAAATCGTGGCTACAGGCACTTCTAAGAAACAGGCAGAAGCAGCTGAAGACTTCCAGCTGAGGTTTAACCAATAAGTAAACTTGTTTTGGTAAAATCATTTGAAAAAACTAATTAATCCAACCCTTTATAAACATCTTGCCACTTCACAACTCACACAAATATAATTCTATATTACGTAATGCTTAAGACACAGATATCCAAAAGACTAAAACTATAAAAGTAGATCTGTTATATCTGCGGTCCCCAACCCTTGGGCTGCAGACCAGTACCAGTCCAGTCCATGGCCTATTACGGACCAGACAACAGAGCTCCACCACACCCCCTTGAATAATTGTGTTCCATGAAACCAGTCCCTGGTACCAAAAAGGTTGAGGACTGCTTTGTTAAATAGAGAAATATATATATATAACCGTAACAAACTCTTCAATATATCTAATAGGAAGCTATAAACCAGGGGAATCAAACCCAAATGTCTCTAAGGTGCCATATAGGTAATGTAAATTAGTTAAATGAGCCAGTATGATAGGGAGAGAGGAGGACCATGGTAAAATAGAGAATGCCTGCCACTTCAAAAGAGATACATAGATTTTGCTACTCAGCTTCATTAACTTAATTGTAGCAATCCATTTCACATTTGCACCACTTCTCAGAGCCTATATGCTTCCAGCAGAGTTAATGCCACCCCGATCTCAGGGATAGAGCAGTGGCCTAGGCAGGAACCATACATACAAACCTTTCACCTCCATAACCTTCACTCCATTGTGACTTGTTTACTGAGTAAATGAAATGCAATTAGACTTCTGATAGAAAAACTGTGGCCAGAACTCACACTATTTTCACAATGCATCTCAACCTGAAGAAAGTAGCTGGGTGGTACAGTCATCGGGTGACTATAAGGAGAAAGTCTTTCCAATAATTGGGTCAACTAAAAGGAAGGAGAGCTAGTAGATGGAAAGGTAAGTCAGATGCTGATAGTATGCCAAAGCGTAAATCTACCCTGAACTTTTCAGTTACAAGAGCTAACAATTTCACATTTTGATTAAGCCAATTTGGTTTGAGAATTCTGCCACTGTAACCAAATGAGTTCTGATACAGGCATTTAAAGTTAATTTTTAGAAATAACACACACAGACACACAGTGCTGAGTTTGTCTTATAGGCTGCAAGTATGCAACAATATGCAAATATAAAGTCTTGATTTTACTTAAAATCCTTTCAAAACGTTTTCTTTGAAAGATAGTTTGCCTTAAGATTTAACATACCAACAAACACTAGCCTTGCAAAAGGCCATGAAGCAACAATGGTCTTGGCTATCACTTACTATATAGTATATATACTACTTTTTCATAATATAGCAGACTACGATGCCTTAGCCTCTTTAAAAAGAAACAAGACCTAAGCACATGCAAACACGTGCACAAACTGACAAGTATTCCTGATATTAAACATATTAAGCCCCAAGTCAAAAGTTACTTAACCCAACTGTATTGTCTTTTTTTTTTTTTTTTTTTTGTTTTTGTGACAGAGGGGCGGGGTTGCCCGGGCTGTAGAGTGCCGTGGCATCAGCCTAGCTCACAGCAACCTCAAACTCCTAGGCTCAAGCGACCCTTCTGCCTCAGCCTCCCGAGTAGCTGGGACTACAGGCATGCGCCACGATGCCCGGCTAATTTTTTACATGTATTTTTAGTTG
>CAUYRT010046861.1:0-30220 GCA_963574885.1 Lepilemur ruficaudatus
CAAATGTTTTGGTTACATATATTGCTTTTGCACTGCCCAAGTCAGAGCTGCAAGCGTGCCCATCTCCTAGACATCACACACCTTACCCACTGGGTGTGAATTTACCCATTTCCTCCTCCCTACTCCCACCTTCGTGACACCCGATGAATGTTACTTCCACATGTGCACATAAGTGTTGATCAATTAGTACTAATCTAATGGTGAATACATGTGGTGCTTGTTTTTCCATTCTTGTGATACTTCATTTAGAAGAATGGGCTCCATCTTCATCCAGGGTAATACAAGTGGTATTAGTTCATCACTTTTTAGAGCTGAGTAGTGCTCCATGGTATACATAAACCACATTTTATTAATCCACTCATATATTGATGGGCATTTGGATTGTTTCCACAGCTTTGCAATTGTTATTTGTGCTGCTATGAACATCTGAGTGCAGATGTCTTTTTTGTAGAATGTCTTTTTTTCCTTTGGGTAAATACCCAGTAGGGAGATTGCTGGATTAAATGGTAGTTCTACTATTAGTTCTTTGAGGTATCTCCATGCTACTTCCCATAGAGGTTGTACTAGTTTGCAGCCCCACCAACTATATGTGAGTGTTCCTATCTCTCCACAACCCCATGCCAATATTTACTGTTTTGGGACTTTTTGATACAGGCCATTCTCATTGGAGTTAAGTTATTTCTCATTGTGGTTTTGATTTGCATTTCCCTGATGATTAGAGATGTTGAAAATTTTTTCATATGTCTATTGGTCATTATTATGTCTTCTTTTGAAAAGTTTCTGCCCATGTCTTTTGCCCACTTTTTGATAGGTTTGTTTGATTTTTTTTCTTGGTGATTTTCCTGAGTTCTATATAGATTCTAGTTATCAGCCCTTTATCAGATGTGTAGCATGCAAATATTTTCTCTTGTTCTGTAGGTTGTCTGTTTGCTCTTATGATAGTTTTCTTGGCTGTGCAGAAGCTTTTTAATTTGCTGAGTTCTTTCTATATAGATTCTATTTGTCAGCTCTTTATCAGATGTGTAGCATGCGAATATTTTCTCCCATTCTATATGCTGTCTATTTTCTCTGATGATTTACTTTATTTCCATTTTTTTTTTTCCATGAGCAGCGGAATTTACTAAGATTGAGAGAAAAAGATTGTGGGGTAGTGAGATAAATAGAATCAAAATTCTAATATACACATAAATTGTTGATGACTGTAGAATATCCCAAATAGAGCTGTAGGACTCAGAAACTTTCTGATGTAGAGATATAAGTTTGAGATATATCAGAGTAGATATAACATTTAAAGCAATGTGATTATATGAGGTGAGCCAGAAAGAGGCATAGTTTCAGAGAAGTGCCCAGGGAGGCTCTTGTTATCTAGAAATGTAGTAGAAAAGGAGAATCCTGGAAAGCAATTAAAGAACAAATACCCACGAATAATGAATCAACAAGCTCAGCAATCTCAGCTTGTCAGATTCCAAGGGACGAGTCTCACTCTGTCACCCAAGTTAGAGTGCAGTGCATTGACCTAATCATAGCTCACTGCTAACAGCTTTGAACTCCTGGGTTCAAACTATCCTCCCACCTCAGCTCCCCAGGTAGCTGGGACTATAGGCATGCACCACCACACTTGGATAATTTTTAATTTTTTTTTTTTAGAGACAGGGTCTTGCTATATTGCCCAGGTTTATCTCAAACTCCTGGCCTCCAAAAGTGGCCTCCTGCTTCAGCTTCCCAAAGTGCTAGTGTTACAGACATGAGCCACTTCACCTAGCCAATCTCAGATTCTTAAATAATTTGCTGGATAAAAAAAAAAGAAAAACTTTAAAATTTTACATTTATTTGAAACGCCAAACATGTTATTTAATGTTAAAATTAAGACTTCTACTGAAAGTATTTCACCTTCATGTTTTAGGTAGCATCTAAAAGTTGGTTTTACAAATGGTGGTTGTTAAATACTAAAGTGCACACAATTCTTATTTATCAACATTTTTGGTTTTGACTCTTTAAAATTATGTAATTTGATGTGCAAAGCTATATTACATCCATCATCACAACTGTGAAAATCTTCCCACTCTCTTTAGCTATTATGAGCTAATTGATTTTATACAGGCAAGAAATCTGCAAAGAGCAATTTTGGAGGGGATTTGGAATCATCTGAGAATAGCAAGCTTTTGTTTTAAGTTTGAACCACACCATCACAAATATCCTGAGAGATCGTTTTAAAGCTTAAAATGAAAATTGCTCCTGGGCTGAAAGCTCATATGCCAAGTGAAATTTCACTAAGGTAGGAGTTTATAAGTGCTGACAAGTTCTTAACTATAGTGATGCTAAAAACATTACTATTATAAGAACACAACAGAAGCTATTAGATCCTCTTCAGTGTTCACTTACTAAACGAAAGCACAAATATGCAACGAGAGAATAAAAGGGGTGTTATTTTTCAGAGGGAAAGGCTATTGAAATTTTTAAAATCACTTTGGGATATTATAGAAATTCATCATATGATGGAACAGTTTCTTCTGTACCCATGGGGTGGGGGGCGGTGCGGACAGGGCAAAACAGAAAAACTACGATGACACAGAGCTTTCTGAGGCTGTTGGACTTCATAAACATTATATTGTTTTATTAAAAGTGAACAGCTGGCAATTTAATGTCCCTCCATACTGGGATATAATACAAACTTAAGGGCTCTTCTGATTTCCTGTTATGAGGTTAATTTAGTAATTGCTAGCACAAGCATATATAGGAAATACAGTACTAAGAAAAGTGGATTATTGATTGGCACATTACTTTCTGTGATCCAGTAATCATTTTTCATCTCATCTATATTCATTTCAAAGAGCAGTCTTAGCTCTTTTGTTATGAAGGCAAGTCTAATAACAAGCATGCCGTCCTCAAGCTATGAAATATTTCCTTCCCTTACCGTTTCTTCAGGAATTTCAAATTAGAGCTCAGCATTTTATTCTTTATAAGTCAATATGAAGTGAGTGTCTATCTCTGAAACTAGTAGATATCTATCCTATTTCAGTTTTGTAGCTCAGGAAGAGATTTACTTTAGGTTTATTATATGCTTTAAGTTCATTGTACTTTTGGTCTTACCAGTAATACTCATATCCCTTTTGATAATATTCCAATACATTCACTCTATTTCCTCTTTAATAAAGCAAACGACACACACAAACAGCAAACAAACAAAACCGTATTTTACCTCTTTATGTTTAGGACCATTGAATTATAGTGAGATAATATTTTAAATCCTTGAATTCTTTGCACAAATCTGCACACTTCCCCAGACAACACAAGTAACACAGGTTTGTTTTAGCAGAACTGTGATGGAAACTATTTCTTGGCATTCAGAACTTGGAGAGAATTTCAGACAAACTAATAGGCCAATGGGGGACAAAATTTTTTTTTTTTTTATTGGGGGAAAACTACAAAGCATTTACAGTACAATGTTTACAGTCACACTTTGTAGTGAACTGATTTCCGAAAACATATTACCACTCAAGTTGACTTATCTTGTTACATTCAAAAATCTACTCTGTCAAAGTAGTCCATAGAGTACATACATAGTGCTCCAACTGTATCTACGTTACTTTATTATTTTTTAAATAAAATTTAAGAAATTTTCTCTAAGAGACATAAATAATTTTTAATTTGAATGGAATTGCATTAAATTAGAAAGATTTAATGTCTTGGTCTGTCTATATAAAAGGATAGACTTCATTTTCATTTATTTAATTTTCAATATCTCAATAAAAGTATAATAGTTATCTTCATATGGGTCCTGTATTCTTGATTAGTTTTATCAGTAGCTATGCTATTTTTTTGTTAACGAATATTAATGGATTTCTGTTTTGTCTTGTTGTATATAAACCATATTTATTTTTACAAATAACTTTTATAATGTGCCATGTACAAATTTCTTGTCTTTAGGTCTAATTGTTTCACATTGATTTACTCAGATTTTCTAGTGACACTATGATAGGTATAATTTCCAATGGATTTCTAATTAGTATGTTAAGAATATAACTTTTAAGATCCCATGAAACTTGATAGACACTATTTCACTAATCAGTTTCTGGTAAGTTCAATCATGTCAGAGTTCTCTCTTTATTTAGATTCAAACTCATCAAATTCATGTTGTACCCCTTCCTTTACTGTGGTAGCTACTGCTCAGAGGATCCTATATGGCATCAAGAGGGCAGACCTTAGTCTGAGACATCTGTTCCATCCATTTTTTGCTGACTTCTTTTGAAATACCCATTCCCCATTCACTGGTGCTCTGGTCTTCACTTAAATGTTCCATGTTCCCATTGTCCTTGATCACTTGGTGCATCCTGCAAATCTGTGTGTGCATTCTATCATGATAAATTTGGGATATCTTCAGGCTATAGAGTGCTTACTCACCCATGTACACTCGTGTTCTCTCTCTCTCTCTCTCTCTCTCTCTCTCTCTCTCTCTCTCTCTCTCTCTCTCTCTCTCTCCACCTCTTGCAATTTCTGTAACTGTACAGGGAGATGGAGAAGTTTGCCCTATTCTCTGTGGCTCTCTGTCATCAACTTTTACCCCTATATCCACCTTATGATCTACATTCTGCTGCTCTGACACTTTTGTGGCATGGGCCAAATTTGTAAGGCCAGTGCTATCATGTACAATTGGACAAGTTTTATTTCATAATTAATGTCTATTAATTTACATTTAGAGAAAATTACTTTAATTGCATTAAATGTTTTGTGATCACAAAATGACTATAAACTAATTATTTAAATAAAATGTGAATTTAAACAAAAGCATTGTCTCACTGTGAAGAACTAACCCTTAGCAAACTGTTTTCTCAAAGACTAATAACCTATTTTGCTCAACTACCAAAAAATGTGTTTGCTACTATTTTATTAGATTCTATAACATTATGATAAACATTCATTTTGCTTTCATCTGTAAAGACAGGTCTTACAGATAAGAAGGCCATTTAACCTCTCACTACTTTATTTGTAAAAATAAATTACCTTTTTATTTGTAAATCACTATGCTAGGTGTCAAATAATTATGATTATTAATAACCATGTGAACATTGTTAATAAGCTATAATACTAAAAATATTTGACCCCTTATTCTTAAGCACCTCGCTGCATACACAGTGTTACATACTTTCTATATGTTAACTTACTTGATATTTATTGTAAATCTATGGACTTGCTTTTATTAACTCCAAAGAAACAAACTCTGATTGAAGACAATTTATGGAGTTTGCCAAAGTGACAAACTTTGAGTGAGTCAGAATAAGAATTAATTATGCCGTTGTCCCCTACCCTGAAATTTTCCATTTAATTGAGCACAAGCTCTGGAACCAGATTACTCAGGTTCAAATCCCAACTCTACCACCTTCTAACTCTGTGATCTCAAAGAATTATTTTAACCACCCTGCCTTAGTTTCCTCTTGTTTAAAATGCAAATAATAGTAGTTTCAACTCCTAAGTTTGGTGTGAGGATTAAATTAGTTGATAAATGCAAAGTCCTTACTGACACATAGTAAGCAGTCAATAAATGTTAGCTATTAGTATTACAATTATGTAATTGAAAGTACAACTATATAACAATTATGCAAATCTCCATTATGGACATATAATTATATTTATTAATATTGCTGCCAAATCAACAATTTTGTCCTACTGTAAGTTTAATCATTTTTCCATGTGATGGAATATTTACTGATTCTTTTTCTTACAATTTATTTTAATTCTGTAAGATAGAGGTTAATCTTGGCACACAGAAGTCCTTGTTATAGGTCTATCTCTATGCTAGAAACATGAAGAACTTTTAAATAGAGCTTTACAATTCATAATGCACTTTCACATTCTTGCAACCATTTACCTATATATTCCCACAAGAAAATGTTGCAATAAAATGCTTCATGAGTGTGTTCATTTAAAGTGAAAACGTACGTGAGACTTTGGGGCTTGAGAATTGCCTTTTATTTATTGGTCCAATAAAAAATATCATATTATCTACTTCATCTACTTTTTTCCGCAAGGTGCAATATTGTTATGAATATATTCTGCTTGCATTTATGGATTTTATCTTTATCAAATTCAACTTAAATAGCAATTTAATCTAAGAAATCTGGTTCAAATGGGAAAAATAGCATACAATCATTTTATAGTTCTAAAAATCCACTTGATTTTATTTAGAAGTAGTGTATGTGGCAGCTTTTAAATCTGTGCTATTTGCTTGAGACCATTCTGCCTAGATATTGATACAGGTGCTTTGAAAAATGTATTTTACTGTTTTCATTGTTTACATATAACCATCTCCAATAGCTTCCTACTTCTTATGTCTAAATGATCCTTTTTCTTACTACCAAATGCTGATCTAATTTCAAGGTTGATTTTGTTTTAATCAATACAAATAGTCTTTCATTAAATAATCAGGATTAACCTCATTTCTACTTAAGGAATAACTCTATCGATATGATTAAAATACTAAGTCACTCCTTTTGGGGGACTGTCAATTACAATTGACACGTAAAATCTCGCTCTTATCTCTGCAGCTGCACTGGCTCCTCATTATTTGCTAGAAGTTTTAACATGGCAGCATGGGATTTAAAGGCAAGTTTTGTCAAAGGAAGTCAGGACCCCATTAAGGGTGGGATTTCAAACTCAGATGCTAACAGGTACCAGTCAGAGAACTTATTATAAATGAGTGAAGTCAGCATGTTATAAGACAAGTAGGCAATGGGGATGATCTCGGGATCAAGGAAGGAAATGGTTGCCCCATGCAAAGAAAGGATCAGCTACTATGAAACCTGCCTCTTGCTGCCAAGAAACAGTGTATGTTCAGTGTTGCCAGCTCATAAGACTTTTTTTCTGGAAATTCAGATTGTTTAAAAAATGTGAAATGTCTTAATTTATAAATCTTGGCAATCAATTCAGTATTTTTGAGACACTGTGGTTATCAAATATGCCATGCCTATGGACCATCACTGGCACACAAGCATCTAGTTAGTAAATTTTTTTTGGAGGCATTCTCTGTCATGATATAGCTTTACAGCATCAGGGGAGGGAGGTCTAGCAAAAAATCCCTCATGTTTGTAATTGAAAATCCCTTCTGCTTACAGACTCTCCCTCCTCTTACATCAAATGACATCAAATTCTCTGAAGATTTCCCAAAGGAAAATAAATGTATTTTAAGAATCATGTGTGTATATGATTTAACACTTAATATTTTCTTTTATGACAGCCTCCAAACATCATTTCCTAATTAGAACCAAGCTCCTTAAAGATTTCACTTGCTCTATGCATGTCTTCTTCTCCATATTAAACATCTTATTTAGATTAGAGTAGAAAGCATTACTCTCTCTTTCTTGATGTACCTCTTACTACTTTCAGATATATGCCCATATCAAAGACTAATTAAAGGACTAGATTGA
Source organism: Lepilemur ruficaudatus (assembly GCA_963574885.1). Lineage (NCBI taxonomy): Eukaryota > Metazoa > Chordata > Mammalia > Primates > Lepilemuridae > Lepilemur > Lepilemur ruficaudatus. Next base: position 7,422 of record CAUYRT010046861.1, read on the forward strand.
AAATGCAACATGCCAGCCACATCATCAAGGACTTCACTCAAATACATGTCTTCAATAGTGAGAAGTCCCCAGACAACTAGACTATTCGTTGAAAACTTTGTTGGTCACAGCTTTTTGAACTGGCACACAAAAGTTACCCTGCAATTGCCACACGTACCCTGATGATGAGTCTAGTGACACAAGCCACACAAATGGACTGGTCGATTTTCAGATTACTGTACTTTCTTTTAGACCTTGAAGGTCTACAATCCTGAATGAATTTGCTTGGGTAATTTAGCTCATTTGTCTTACCCTATTTTCTTATCAGTTCTCTTGCTTTTGAAAACATCCATTTACCCTCTCTGCACCTTCCTTCCCTACATTTCTTTCTGGTCTAGGTTTTCCTTAGGTTATTTAATCTCTACATAGTAACTTAATTCATTTCAAAGCCTAAACTCTTCTTTATTTGAGAAAAACCTTCACTATTTGCTAGCTAACTATTTTGTATACCACTAAAAAAAAAAGATTAATATCATGAGAACACTCCAATCATTATTGCTATTTCCAGATTTTCCATAGTTATTCAATAGCTAAAGCTTAAAGTTATTCATTTCCCCTCTAAGTGTATTTTCTGAACTAATGCAAAATATTTGACATAAATATTTAGTTTGCTTATTAAATTAGCATTTACTTATTGCATATATGAAGCTAGTGTGCACCTAACTCTCTATTTATCACAACTAATATTTCAGATTTTCTTTCTCATTCAGACAACTAATAACACCTTGCATATATTCAGCACTTTCAAGACATTCATACCCATTTCTTTCTTTATTTCCCCACCATTTGTAGGTAGATAAAACAAAAAATCTCCACCACCACTTTCCTGAAAGGACACTGAGGCACTCCCATCCCACTGGATGGGAGGCACTGCACCAAAAGAGACTGTGGATGTTGCCAGGGTAGTAAACAATCAGACACAATCCAACCTGGGGGGAAAAAATCGCAAATCCCATTGAATGAGGCGTAAAGCCACCTACAGTGACAATAGCTGCAAGGATGTTGGGGTTTTTTTGTGGAGATTAGGCCAAAGGCATAGTTCTCCACTAATTCCCCAGGTCTACTGTACCTTCCTTTAGAATTGACACCCTCCCTCTTATCCCTATTAGACACCGTGACACAATCCTTTCAAAACAGAATTGCCATATTTTTACTTTATATTTTATGTTTTCTTTTTTGGGTAAGATCTATAGCTATCATATTAAATTCAAACTCCTCCATTTTCTACCAAGGATTGAAGATCATTTGGTACCATCCTATAGTCCCATTTTAATCTTGTTTGTTCATGTGATCATTCATAAAAATGCCTACTGATAATTATAAGCCAAGAATTATTGGCATCACGGGAATGAAAAAATATGAATAATATCCATTCTACAGATTTAAATCTAACGATTCAGGCATATCAATAGTTGGTTACAATGCATTGTTAAAAGTTCTTAAAAAAATATTAGCTGAGAGCAATGAGAATAAAGGAAGGAGAATAATCTGTGCCTTGAAAAATATGAGAAAATTTTTACAAAGCAGTGAATTTGTTTTTGATCTTCTAGGATAAATATGGACTAGAAGCAGGGAAGAAGAACCTTTTTGGAAAAGAGAACAATATGGCAAAAGATCATGTTTGAAAGAACATGGCATAATCAGGTAATGATGAGAATGGATGAGGAGTAAGGAAGCGGGGTACAAGCTGAAGCTGGAGTTTAACGTCATGCTAAGAAATTTACAATTTCTCCTAAGGACAATGAGTAGCCTTTGAAGGTTACTAAGAAAAAGAAGAAAATGAGCTATTCTGATAATTTATGGCAGCATAGAGGGTAGAGAGGAAGAGGAGAAAGCAGTCAGGGAGACCACTTCGGAAAATGTTGCAAGAGATTACATAAGTCCTTAGCAGCTTGATTTCCAAGGTCAATCGGTGTAATTATTTCCTTGCTTACCATCCCAACTCTCTTGCTTCTCTCGTTGCTTTATTGTACTCTCTGGAAAACCACACGAGTGAGTCAATCCAACACTCTTCTTACTCTATGTCTGCCCAGGGCTGGAGAGAATTACACAATCTCTGACTTGTCCATGCCTTTAATTCATAAAAAAGAACTTTAATGTTGTCAGAAGAAAATGCTATGCGTTTTTCATCTCACCCTCCTCGTTTATTGCATCTTTCCCTCTATCCAAAACTCCAACATCTCCCCCAGAATCCTACATTCAGCTGATCACTAAGCTTCTCACTTCACTGAGAAACCTGAAGCAGTGAGAATAGAATATTCACAACTGCCCACTATCATATCGACTCACCTAACATCAACTGAAACCATAAGTTTGTCCTCGGTTACTAATAATATACGTTTGTGCAAGGGACATTAACATATAGATAGTATGATATAGATGCAGATAAACATAGGCATAGCTGTAGGTATGCAGGTATAGCCAGTGTTCCTATCTAAAACCAATCCCTCCATTTGTACACTAGACCTAATCCTCTCTCACTCCCATAAATATATGTACCATCAATTATCCTCTCACAGAACATCAATTTTTCTTCTCTATTTATTTCTATCATCATATATTTATTCCATATTAGTCTTTCTCCAAACCCAACTTCTCTTTATAATCACTTCACCTTTCCAAGAAAATCCTTCCTATGGGTGGCTCAAACTTGCGGTCACCAATTTTTCTCCTCTTACTCTCTCTTAAGCCCACTTGAATAAGGCCTTTCAATAGAAACATCGTTGAGGCAGCTTTAGCCTAGGTCATCCACTATCCCCAGACTGCTAGATGCAATGACTAATTCTCCGTTTCTATCATGCTTGATCTGGAAGCATTTTCCTCACTTAGCTTTCAGGATGCCACACGCTGATTTCCCTCCCACCTCACGATTTGCTTCTTCCCAGACCCTCCTGTAGTTTGTCTTCCTCTTCCCAACCTTGGCACATTGGATGCCATAGGACTTTGTCATCATTGGAACTCTCTTTTCTACCTGTATTGACTTCCTTGAAGGTCTCATTCAGGTTCATGGCTTGAAATGTCATCTACATGTTGATGCCTTTAAAATGTTTGTTCTAAAATTGAGACTCTATGTTTCAAAGATTTTATTCCAGGTTCCTGCACCTATAGATATGTATATAAACAAAAGTTGTAGGCAGTTTAAGATGCATATAAACAAATATCTACCAAATATTCTCAATACCTACTAAGCAATCCATATTAAACCAAATTTTCATACCAAAGCTGTTATCCTTTATCTTTCTTTCCTCCAGATTCCAGCGATGGAGGAGAAAGGGAGTAGAAAAAAAAGTAAGGGTTAACTCTCTGGGGGAAAAAACAATTCCTTTCATATGATTCGCTATTTTTTCCCCCTTCTCAAAAGACTTCTACAGGAAATGAATTTATAGTTCTGTACAAACCAACTTGGAAAAAAAGAACCATTCTCACTAGATACTCATCTGCTGACAATCAGGCAAAAAAATAAATAGAATTAATTGATTGGTCGAGAATTCTTTGGTGAAACATTTATAAAGCATGAGAAATTTGCATAGTTGCTATTTAAACAGGCTGGATAATAACACTTTCTAAGAAAATAAATGAGCAAGAAAAAGCCTTTTTAACCCTACGGCTGCATATACTTATATAATCTCCAAACGGCAAATCAACTATGAATTACTCATTATTTCAGTATCCATATTTTCGAACAGACATTTTCTATTGCCAAAATGTCTTTTTTATACAGTTGAAGTTCAACTGTATTTCATACAGTTTTGCTGTCCACATAGATACCCATTGAAAAGTGATGACTATTTAGAAATTTTAAAGAATTTTTTTTTCTAATTTGGCTGACCAAGTTAACAGATGTCTCGTATAATATTTTTTTTTGTACCAACTCTTCCTGATGTTAGCAACATTTCCAGTTAAAGACAAAATTACCCTCTGCCACCTCTCAGCTTGACAGAACTGCTAATCCTTTTTTACTCAGCTTCTGCATTTGAGACTTTTTAGAACTTCATAACCTTCTCTATTTTCTTATTGGGAAATGCCTGATCTGTTGTCAAATTTAAGAAACAAATTTCATGAATTATTGACTTGATTCACATTTTATTGAAGAAGAGTGAAATAGTTCACAACTTTAAGCTGCCGGTGTTGGTATTAAGCATAATTTCTAATAAATTAACTGTGTGCACAGGAATGAAGAGAGATGGAGGCTTCTTAATTATTTAGGTGTTGTTCTCCCAGTTTTTAGATTATTAAGTCTTCTTTGCCCTCTCTTTATTTTCATTTTCTATTCACTATTTGTTAATTTAACCAATATAAGGAGTAAAAAAAATTAAAAAGCTGTATATAACAAAGTACCAGTTGCTTGGAGTGTAATAGCTACTAGCTGCTGACATAAAAGCTTCACAATAGGAGAAAGGTGAAAAGTATTTGCTAAAATTAAATTTTAGGGCTCTAAATCATTTCAATTATACACAAAAAAAATCTCTTCATAATTATATGAAGTCTTGTACCTCTCCTGAGTCTAAGTTGGCCCAGTGCTTTTGTAAACTTCTCTTGGTCCCAAAGGTCACACTTCAACAACAACAAACCAAGAGATAAGCTGTCAAATATTTGGTCAACCAGGTATTTTAATTTGGACACAGTGCCAAGTTACCAATCACTCACTGTAATCCCCACATATTTGACTGATGGAATCTAAATGGACTAGTCAATTCAATGTCAATTAAATATTATTTGGGGTAGCAATAAAATAGAAAAGGCACAAGCATGTCTGTGTTTTCCATAAAGCAAGCCACAATTATACTGGAAATTATACTGGCCTAACCCTAGAAAAAAATTATTGGAGTTCAAAAAGCATCCACCTCTCTGTAGTGAAGAACAGTTCATTAGCCTTTTGAAAGGCTAGCTGTGGTTTTCAGGTTTGGACAAAACCAAACCAAAACAAAATGATCACACAAAAAAACAGATAATGAGTAAATGAAAGTAAACTCATAAAGCGGTTTCCTCAGTGTCAGGAAGGAAACATGCAAGCAAATCCTAGAAGAGATACTCCAGCAGATGTGTCTGTGTTAGTCCCTCCGGGAAGATGTTCTTGGTGCAGGGTCCTGTCATATTCCACCCTGGCCAGTCTGGGACTTAGCCCAGCACACGTCAATCTCAGCCATTTAAGCAGAAACCTTCTCATGGAGAAGAATTAAATTTACTATTATTATGGAAGATTAAGGGGCAGACCCAAGATAATCAGCACTGGGACACAGTAACCAGTGAGGCCCCTGGACTTGAACAGTCTTGGTTTTAGATCCTGGGCTTTCCATTTACTAGCTGTGTCATCTGAAGCAATTTCTGTATATACAAAATGGGAATAATAATAGGAAAAATACATACCTGGTTTTCTGAAGATTAAATGAGATCCAATCTATAAAACATATATAGCATATATCAATGGATGTTAATATCGTTATTATTAAGCCAAATCTAAACAACAAATATTTAAGCTTTTACTCTTATGACAGTCAACTTTATCCTTTAATCATGGGTATCGAATGTTAAATCAGACACAGTTCTTGACCTCAAAAAAGTAAAGAAGACAAATAAACAGACAATTACAATGCAGCAAGTTAATTGCTATGTTAGAGGTTAATACAGAATCTTCTGGGAGTCGAAGGGTATCAGGGAATTTTTTTTCTGGATGAAATAAAAACAATGCCCCAAACACAGTATAAAGTTCTGTGGACAGACATCAGAAATGTGGCTCTGATCCTAAAGGACATGATAGAGTCTAGACCAACTCCAGCCTCAGCTCAGGCCTTCTGGTTCCAAGGTCACTGGTATTTGCATAAAATATGCCTGAGTTATACTCACCTCTTTAGACCTATTAATCATTTCCCAGTCATCTATTCCCTTGTTTCTCTGTAAATCCTAATATCCACAAAATAGTATCCTATAGGGGGAAAATCAAAACAATCAGTAATTAAAATAAAAGTAGTTACATGAGCTCCTTATTTCTCACTAAGGTCTCCTTCATGTACATATGAATAATAGTTAAAATATAAACCCAGTAACATCTGGAAGGAAATTCCACTGTACCATATAATTTACTCTCTGGCTCTAAAATTATTTTATTTTCTCTATATTCCTGATATTAATATATTAACTATAATTAAATTCTTATGAATGTGGAGTAGGTAAAACACCTTCCTACCTCTGAAAACAGTATTTGATGAATAATGTGAAAAATATATCCCCCAACACCTGCTGAGTTCCAACTATGTAATAAAACCAGGAGTAGCAATTTTAGATTAGCATTCAACAATTACCTAACATTTATTAGTTCTTTTAAATGTTTTATTAGAATTGAAACAACCAATATTTGCTCATGTTTCATTAAATCCCATTTTCAATGTTCAGCTCAAACCCAGTGATAAAGGAGAGTCCTTTGAGCTTAGTGGTAATATCATCTAAGCCTGAAAATAACAGAAAAGACTTCAGAGTCAACATCTCTTTGGTTGAAGGTAACAAGAATACCTGAATAATTACTCAGAATTATAATACTAATAAAACATGAATAAAGAACCACTTACAGTTCATCCGGTATGAATTATTTTAAGCATGTCTAATAAAAGAAAGCTTTAAAGGAGCATTAGCAGAATTTATTTAATTGCAATGTGTGCAGGGCAGTGTTATATTATGTACCTGTGGCTTTTCAGAATCATACCCAGTCTTGTGCCTAATGTGTATAATCAAACAAGAAAATAATAAAACTGGAAACTATTCTTCAATGGTAAATTTTAGCCCACTGAGCTGTCAATTGTGGATGGATTCATGATTGATCAGAATAATACACAATGGCACGGTGTAATTCTTTAGTGTGATGTTGTAAAATGGAGTATTGCTTCTGTTATTTTATCCAGTTTGCTTTTATATGACAGGGTTTATTGTGCGTTATGTTGTAGCTCATTCCTCTGTTCACAATGCCTACTGATGTGTAATTATGACTTGTCTGAACTGTAAGAAGGAGCAGTAAGTGAAAGGAAACCTGCAAGCAAGCGTGATTTATGAGTCCTGATACTATATTACAGTCCTAATCTGCCTGCTTAACTTAGCTTCAGGCTAACTTACTGTATAACATGCTTGCGATTAGCACCGTAGCAAGTTGTAGAAGATTTACTCTGAAGGAGCTACTAGATTTTTTCTTTAATGATTTAGTCATTATTTTAGTTACAGGTAGGGCTATAAATTATTTCTTTTATAAAGACCTCTTGTCAAGGAACAACCATTATGAAGGCATTTTATGTGGTAACAAAGAGCAGTGTGTGGAATGTTTTCTCCGTGTTAAATATCATAATGTTATTGGCTATGTTTTGTGATGAAACCGGCCATATTCCTCTTCTTCTTTTTTTTTTTCCCCACGTACAGTAGCTTTTGCCTAGTGCTACAATCACACTATGAGAATATCTATTTTGATCCAGGGCATCTAATTTTTTGCAAGAGTAGCCAAAAATAGAAATTACTATAGATGAGCAAATGCAAGCAAACCCATAAAGCAGTGACCTCCGTGTCAGCAAGGAAAGATGTAAGCAAATTTGCCTTTTTTAATCACCATTCACAAAGACAGATACAGCTGGAGTTAAGCATCACAGTACCGTTATTGAATCCTAGCATATTCAATTCACATGCTTTTAGTAAATTAAAGTTATAAATTACCCTTTGTTTCCACAGATTCAATCTAAATCACCAATAAGAAAAATACTCTTCTCCAAAGCTTATTTGTGACCAGGTTTTGTTAAATGTCTCGGGGGGGGGGGAAGCTTGAAAAATAATCTCTAGCTCATACTTTGGTATGAAATAAACAGATTTGACTGCGCATAAGGACATGTAAGCATCTCTGAGTCATGACACAAGTATCTTTAAACAGTATCAATGAGATGGATATTCTAGAATTTTTTAAAAATCCTATCATTTTTTATTTGTCATTTGTTCAGCTTGCATTTTATTTCTGTCTTTCTATTTCTCCTGAACATTGCTCCTATAATTAGGCAAACATGAGTTTTAGAAGCCAATAAATTATTAACTGATTCCTTCATGATAGATAGCAAAGTTACAGAAGAGTGGCATAAATTAAACTCATAGTGGACAACAGAAGGTCTGTGATTGCAAACACAAGTATCCTGGAGCTTATACAACTTTGGAAAAGTTGCTCAGAACAATGGTCTTTTATAATGAACAATACACCCTATTAAATTCTAAATTTGTAAGAAATGCTTTTGCAATATTTTTTGGTCATTCTATGCTGAATAATTAGCTCATTTTCTACTTCTTGGCACAAAATTTTAGTCTTATTTTGGACTTGTGAAGGTAATTCCATGCTAAGAACCCTTCACTTGCCATAGTATCACTTAATGAATGTGAGATTGACGAGGGCGATTTTTCTCATTTGGTCATTGTTGCAGGAAGTGTTGGCCAGAATGTGCAGATGATATTTACTGAACTAAAGGTCTGAGATAGCCCTAAATATGCATTTTCTCTACCAATTATCAAATTAAACTTGATTCTTAGCCATTTGAATGGATTGTCCTTGGAACCAAAGCAGTTTATATGCGCTGTGGATTCAAGTCAACTTCTTTTAATTTGGTACTTGTGAACTGTTTCTTTAATGGTTTAACTATCAATAAAAAAGGTGGGATGAAGCAGCATACCATTAGAATGAACCAAGTATTTGGTTCTTGCCACACCAAATATTTCAAGACTGGCATAGCTCACACTGATAGGACAGACAATAACAAATGTCCTGCATACAACCATCCTAATCAGTAAGAACATCATTGTCTTGAATGGATGGGTCAAAAAGCATAGCTATCAGCTACTCTGATGATAAAGGCATGACCTAAAAAAAAAGTAAAAGTGTTCTGGGTAAGAATTGTTACTTACCATATTTTCAATGACAACCTCTCCTCTCTCATACTCAATGAAGATACATACACTCTCAAATGATCGTATATTTATATTTTATATTTAATTACAACTCAAGGCGCACTTTATTAATGACTTGAAATGGTGATATATTTAGGATTCTGAGACGACCATCAATGTTTTCCTCCTTATCATGAGCTAAAATCTCCAATTGTGCTCTGTGCACCCAAGACCTTGGGGTCTAATCCTCCATCCAAACTTCACTCATGCAAACTTCCCGTTGGCATCAAAATTATTTGGGGGAACAAAATTAGGTTATTGTTATACTATTTAAGTCTCTTAATGACATAAGTCATTTCACATTTCTTTATCTTTCAAAGGTCTTATAATTGCCTTAACACAGAGTTTTGTGAAAACTTAAAAGCAAAAAAAGAAAAAAAATGATGTGAAAGAATTGTATACACTGAGATCTATATATACATATATATAATTTATTATTATCATCATCACCATGATCATTACCACAGCCACTGCCCATTTTAACATCGTCTCATTGGGCTTCTTGTCTCAAGTTGCTCCCCTTAAATAACATTGCCATCACAGCAGTAACTCCGTGTCCCAAACCCTAATTAACTTATCATTGGCTGCAGCATGTACATAGCAATCATGCTTATGAAGTCCAGGCTCTCTCACTAAACCCCCAAAGTGTATTTTCTCTCCAACATACCTAATATTTTCTAACTCCTTTATGAAAACAAGCTATCATATGTGGAAGAGTCCCTTCCCTAACATTCTGTTTGACTCAATTTTTTTTAGAGGGGGATTTAAAATCTACATCCTTTGAGAAATCTTTCCCAATTAATAGAGATTTGTTATGCCATTTGCATCATCCCGTGCCACCTAATCAAAACTAAGCCCTATGTATAAACAACTACAGCAGCACAGCTTATGAATCCAATATTATTTATGTTCCTTCCTACTCAATTTGTTATTTGATGTTTATTATATTTATGATTGCATTTTTGCTAAGTCTTAAAGACTAAAGAACTAAGACTAACCATGCTTTGGGAACATGACATATTACAGAGGAACTGTGAATTTCCAGCAGATGTTGGTTTTCCTTTTCAAGTAATTACTTGATGGCAAGACACATTTATTAGAAAATAATTAGATAAAAAACATATATTGACCATCTACCTGGGTAGAAGCCTGCAAATAAAATAAATAAGAAGTTCTTGACATTAGAAACTTATAATTTAAACAATAAGTTGTAGAGGTAGAAATATTATAAAACTATAAGCAGTAAATTTTTAAATTTTAGTTTTTACTTAGCAATTTGAAATAGCATACTACAAATTGAAGGTATAAGTTTTAGGAACACAAAGCAAAAGTGAGGCTATTCTAGGAAGAATAAGAATAAAATAACATAAAATCTAGTCACACACAAAACAAACACTTACTATACCATAACAGAATACATGCATCACTGTTTTATACAGAAGCAAAAGAATCATGGCTTTACACTCAGGAAACATATAATGTTTATGATGAAGCATGTGTTTGTCATATGGTCTTTATTAAGGATGGTGATCGTTACCTTCAGTGTCTATATGAAAGTGATACTGTGCTAAGTACTTACCTTAGTGGCTTGCAACAAAATAGGCATTCATATATCTGTCAATCTGATTCTCAGGGCCTACCCCTTGCATAGGGCTCTCTGTCTTCTGCACTTAATCTTCTGCACTTGGCAATCTCACCTGTCTCTCAGATTCCCATTGCTCCTAAGGAAAATGGGTCTGAAATTACAGTCCTAAAAAAAGGAATAAAGTGACATGACTTTTCAGTTTTTCGTTTGGTTTATAACTTTTTATTCCCCAATAACTGTCTTTCTGGCCACCATCTTATGCCTGAACTGGAAGAAAATCTCTGCTCAACAATGCACACCGTGTCTTAGCATGTGTGTGTGTGTGTGTGTGTGTAATAAAAACTCTTTCAGAACAGGAATTGGATCTTATTCAGTTACAAATCAACAGGTCAAGCACAAGGACATTGAGCATAGTAGGCCATAAAACATTTTTATAGAATAAAAGAAGTCACTTATTTAATCTTGAAATTTCCTTCTAGTCTTTATTGTGCTGACCCTGATCCACACTAATGATGTGAGAAATAATGGCAGATAGAACTTATCGGCTCCGTATCAGTGTTGCTAAATGCTCTCCCGCTCCTCAACATATAGAACGTGCTTCAAAGACGAAAACTCCAAGAGAACATCTTCCATTTGCTCATATTAAGAAAACGTATGAATCATAAACCCTTCAGGAAAGATTCAGAGTCAACTTAAAATTCATATGCTTAAAAAATACTACATCTACACACTTATAGATGACTCTGTGAAAATTCTAATTTAATTACACATCTTTTGTTGTATGTCTCAGCATTATCTTTAACCAAGAAGGGCATGTTTTTCAATGGCATTTCTTTGGTTGGTTGGTTTTAATAATAAGCACTCTGATGGAATCTTTAAACATTTTGCCATCCAAAATCTTCCCAAAGTCTCCCCTGATCAAAATATAATGCTGCTTAAATATGTTAGGCAACATGTACTCTACCTATTTGCATCATGCCAAATGAACTGGATCATTCCAATATGGTGTCACATGCGCATGGAAGCCTGTAGCATTTTATAACAGGTGTCAGGAAAATGTACTTGACAGAGATATTCACAGTAAGGTCATCTGTAAGCATGAACACTGAACATATCAATAAAATATATAGCCATTAGTGGCACAAGGGGAGAAAAGCAACATAGAGGAGAAATCAACTATGATCTCAACCAAAGCAAAAATGACAAAGCAAAATATACACACATAAATACATATTTTTAAAGACATTTATTTGACCTCACAGTTCTCTCTCTTTTTCTTTCTCTCTCTCTTTCTGAAGAAAAGAAATATGAAGAAAGAAGGAGAGCTTTGAGACAGAGAGAGGTCTTTACAAGGTAAAAAATAAAATCTATAAAAACAAAGGAAATACAAGTAGTAATGTAAAATATTTCTTTTCTCAATGTGATATCATGCATTTCTATTAGAACATTTAGAATATTCCGCCTAGTATTTTGATTATTGATATGTCTCCCTCACTAGTTCATGCATTTCCTCACATTTATTTCTGAAGATTTTATAAGATCTAAGTGTGCCATTTAACATAGTATGTGTTCAAATAATATATTTTCTAACTGAATCTTAAATTGTAATTCTAAGTGCAGTCAGTCTGCAAGAAAACACTGACTGACTAATGGTTTAGTGCTGACTTAGTAAAGATATGTTCAGAGGAAAGACCTTAATTAGGAGATAATTCTGTGACAGTACCCTGGAATATCAACCTAACAATTATATTAATATTAGTGAAGAACCAGTGGAAATATGACTAATAACAAATTACAGCATTTATATCCTAAAACTTTTTACTTTTAAATAAGGTTTTAAATATATAGCCATAAAATGCAAATGAAAAGCTTAGAATTTTATTTTTTAAAAGTCTTAAATCTACTAAGTACAAATGAATTTTAAAATATTGTTCCAAAAGTTAACAACACCATGTCATGAAATGATTGTATCTACGTATATATAAAAGTCTTCTGGGTTGTTCCAAATAAACTTCAGGAACATTTTCCAATTCTCAGTGAGGCAAGCATTTCAATTTTCTGCAATATTAGCAGCAGTAACTAATGATGGCTAATTTTTGCCTGTAGTATTTCCTTCAATCTGCTTGTGCACTTTCAGTTTCTCTGGCGGCAGAGCATTTGTAAATTTTCTGGTCACTAAACACTCAAGTACAATTGTAAGTGATCAGTTTGTAGTTGGCCAAAAAAGAGAAAATATAGAAAAAAGAATATTTGCACATATTTGTAAATAAATGTTCATAAAATCTTAGCTCTATGGGCACAAAATTCTTTTCTGCTTACTGTTTTATTTTAAAATGCTAGATATTTATAAGAGAGAATAGGTTTCTTTAGCTTAGGCAGATAAAACCACATATTTTGAAGGAGCTTTTATTATATTTTGTCATGTTGGAGAAACATTTTACTCTCAATGTTTATCCCATTAACCATTTATATTTATTTGTTTTTAATAAAAAGTGCTACTTAAATTATGGTAAAATCCAAAAGAACACTTTCTTATTACCTACTTTACAAGTCAAATATTTCAAATAATGTACAACAGAGATGAAAGCAATCTTTCTAAAACCCAATATTCTTATAATAAATTTATTGAGACATAACAGAGATGATTTTGAAGTGCAATTTTAATGAGAAGAGTTCAACATTTAGAACTTTAAGGCATTAAGTGTTTACACAGAAAATATTTAGTAAAATTAAAACTCTGCCATATTTTAAATTCAAGAAAAGGTGATATAGATCCATTTAACCATCACACTGCCATACTAAATTAAATTATTGCCCAGAAATTTTTGCAGTACCTTTTGGTTAAGCTGCATAGGGAAAGGTTCAGGTTCATTGAGAGTCATATCAGGTCATCTCAGGGAAGCTTTTGGAAGTACATTTCATGGAAGTAACCCTCTGCATCCTTGAAAATGACTGTCATTATGCCACGCAATGCACTGCATATCCAGTGCAGAAGAAACTAGATTCTTTTGTGAAGCATGCAAACCCAGGAACCACAGAGCACAATATGTTACAAGGCAAGGAGACCGTACAATGATTGAATGAATGAATGAATGAATGACAGAGTGAGAAATGCTAGTCTTCAAGATAATTCACAGATAGCTTTTACCCAAACTCTTTAACACTTTTAGAAGACGGTATTCCATGTTTATGCTTAGGTTGTGTGTGTGTTTAACACTTGTATTTAAATTTTGCTGGACTGATAAGTTGTGAGGATGCATTATTTGACTGAGAGGATCTCAAAACACATAGGGCTTTGGTGAAATTGAGATGCCAAATTAGCTTTAAAAATATCTTACATTATGGCTTAGTTTCATGCTTTCATTGAAGCCTAGTCATGTTGGCTGCCATTCAGTGGGCTATGGAAATCTGATAGATGATGAATACAGGGAGATGACAAATGAAGGAAGCTTTGCCAACTAAAAGGAAACAGGATGATTATCTTTACCTAAGCAGGGGACATATGTTCTCTGTAGCTTCCTATACCAAAAATCACATATTCTGATCCAAAAATTCTTCCTATTTGTTTGAAGGGGCTCTGTCCTAATGCAGTTTTTTAGGGGGACACTATAAATGATTATCTCAGTGTGACACAGACAAAACAGAGCCTCAGAGAGCACTGAATGCCCTCGGTGCTTTTTAGAAAGAGAGTCTCCTCCAGGCAGCAGAGGAACCCCTCTGGGAACTAGGCACGACCAGAAGAAGGAGCCTGTAGAGGAAAATACATGTACTGCTTTCTTGAGTCAGGAGCGGCCATGTGCCTAGCTTTAAGGACTGACAGGTGGAACCTAGTCTAGTCTGGATTTCAGCCTTCATTTGATCCCTCTGATTGGAGTTTTTGTGGCACACAGAAACTACACACAGAAACTACTTTACAAGATGGCCGTAAACCAAATAGTGGCATCTTCACAATCGCTCGGCATTTTCTTCCATCTAAGTAATACTCTGTGGTGCTCAGTTCTGAGCCCTGAAAGAAAATTAGAGAAGTGAAATTGATTAGGTATCACTGGAAAAGACATTATGGTAAACAGAGAGAGAGAAAGAGACAGAGAGGGAAGGAAGGAAGGAAGGAAGGAAGGAAGGAAGGAAGGAAGGAAGGAAGGAAGGAAGGAAGGAAAGAAGAAAAGGAAAGAGAAAGAAAGAAAGAAAATTGATTTCTTGGTGGAAAATTAGGGGCTGAAGATAGAAAAAGTATGAGAGAAGAGAGAGGGTAGTAAGATTGAAAAATCATTGAGCCTGAGCAAGAACTAGATGATACTATCAAAGTGGGATAATTTTCAGAGACTATTTGCAAAGATGTGGTGAAGTGTAGGGAGCCACAATGGATAGTACAGGAACTCAGAGCTAACAATGTTAGAGATGTTATCATCCATCCCTGGAACAGAAGAGAGCAGAACAGAAGAGCAAGAGTCCAGAATCAAGGACCACAGGCTACTCTGAGAAGAGTAGAACTTTCTGTCAAAGAATACAGCCATATAGCCTGTTTGAGATGACCTTACAAGGAAGAGGTGGGGAATATAAATCTAACTTTACTTTATCTCCCTCCAATCTTCTTAGGCCATTTCCTGTTGGTCCACCCAAAAGGAAGCCAGACAGCAGGGGATCCACAACTGTCTACACTTGTCAGCCCTGTAGACTTACAGCAAGGTGGAGTATGGTTGGAGTGATCTCAGAGGCAGACAGAGATGCCATGAAGTTAAAACTTGTTTGTTGGTTGATTTGTTTGTTTTTATAGGGGGCGATCAAAGGGCGGGAGGCAAGAATGGGGCACTGCCATTCTGTGAGACATTGCAAGGTACTAAATGAAGACATCTTTTAGACATTGTGAGTTTTGTGATACTTCTCTAAATTATCTACTACCTGAGTTATCTACTACTACCTAACAAATCACGTCAGAACTCAACAACTCAAAACAGCAAATGTTTAGGTCATGCATGCTAGTCTGGCTTAGCTGGGTTCCTCTGGCTCAGGGTATCTCCCAATCTGCATTCCAGGTGTGGGCATGGGCTGCAGTCATCCCAGGCTTGACTGGGGGACTATCTGCTTTCAAGGTCACCCAATGGCTGTAGGCAGGTCACTGCAGCTGCCCTTTTAAAGTCACTCACATAGCTAGTCAGGGGACTCAGGCTCTTGATGGTTATTTTTGCAGACATAACATAATTGTTTTGTTTTTGTTTTCTTTGATGAATGAGCCTTGATATAGGACTACTCACAACACAGCAGCTGGTTTCCCCCAGAGCAAGGGGAGAAAAAGGGGCAAGAAAGAGAGAAGGAGATCATGTCTCTTTGTAACTTAATCTCAAAAATGACACCCCATCAGAATTTTACTGACATTTTTATAGAGATCTTTACGGAGTCACATGCAGCTGTAAGAAATTATACAGAGAGATCCTGTGTACCTTTTATCCATTTTCCATTAATGATAATATTTTGTAAAACCATAGTAAAACATTGCATCCAGAATATTGACAGTGATACATTCCACCAATTTTATTCAGATTTCTCTAGTTTCACTTTTACTTTAGTGTGTGTGTGTATTTGATCCATTATAATTTTGTCATGTGTAAATTCATGTATCCACCACCACAGTCGAGATACTGAAGTGTTCCATCAACACAATCATCTCTCATGTCACCCTTTTATAATCATAGCCACTTTTTTCTCTTCATCCCACCTTGCCTCTAACCCTTGGCCACTACAGATCTGCTCATTTCTGTAATTTGTCATTTCAAAACCATTATATAAATGGAATGATCCCATATTCAACCTTTTCAGATTGACTTTTTTGACTTAGCGTAATTCTCTAGAGAGTCATTCAATTTGTTGTGTGTGTCAATTGTTTATTTCTGTTTATTGCTAAGTTGTATTCCATGGGAGGTATGTGCCTTTGTTTAATCATCCACCTGTCGAAGGACATCTGGGGTGATGCCAGTTTTTGGCTATTATGGATAAAGCTGCTGTGAACATTTGTGTACCAGTTTTTGTGTGATCATAAGTTCTCATTTCTCTGGGATAAATGCCCAGCCGTGCAATTGCTGGGTAATTGCACGATTGGTTTTATCAGAAACATCCCATCATTTTTGCAGTATTGGTTTTGTTAGAAGTAAGTCATCAGATCTCACCCACACTCAAAAGGAGTTTATTACAAAAGGGGCTGCACAGCAGGAGGCAGGACTCACTAGGGATCGTTTTAGCAGCTTCCTAAGACATGTCCTTGCTACAGCTTCAAAATATTTGAAGTTGTACTTATTTTTTTCATAGATATGCAACATTTTTTATAAAAGAGCCTTAAATTTTAATCAAGCAGGATCAGATTAACACAGGTTATTGAAATAATTTATGTTTATGGAAAATATTTTGGTGAATTCTCTGGGTATTTGAGCTCACTCTTCAACCTTCTGAGACAAAGAAATCTGAAGTGGCTCTATTTAAATAGGGGATAGGTCTGTGCCAGGCTAAGAAGATCATATCAAATTACCATGACATCTTCAAGATGAGAAATGGACTTTGGGCAAAGACAAATTTACTCTCCCTTCTTAATCTGACTCTTCTTCCAGCCTACCTCAACTCTCT
This sequence comes from Lepilemur ruficaudatus, assembly GCA_963574885.1. Classification (NCBI taxonomy): domain Eukaryota; kingdom Metazoa; phylum Chordata; class Mammalia; order Primates; family Lepilemuridae; genus Lepilemur; species Lepilemur ruficaudatus. The sequence goes on from CAUYRT010046861.1 coordinate 24,610, forward strand.
CTGCCTTCAGGAACAATTTGAATCCTGCCATTGCTCTACATCTCCCATCTGCCTCAGGCGGCATCCTCTGTCCCACCCTAGCTAATCCTGGAGAGGACGCGGAACAGCAATTCCACACTTACCCACTACATGGACTTTGGTGATTTGGAGACCGCAAGCATATAAGCACACAGTGATGCTGTGTGTTTACTTGAGCTTGATCTTGGACAAGGAAAACTAATGAAAATTGGGTCAAATTGCCATCAAACATAATATGTATAGTGTAAATATTAATCTAAATATGATAACAAAAATTTGGAAGACTATTTCAACTACAAATATCAATCAGCAAGAAAGAAGGGGTACCCAAACACTATCATGTAATCAAGCCCAATATCACAATGGCATTATTATATATTTCTTTAAAGGGATATATTGAGAATAAATTTAGAAACTTAAATACTAACCTTAAATATGAACATTCTATTCCAATGAAGATATGGCTGGAAATACTTATTTTTATTTGCCTATTCCTTTTTCCAAATGCTTCAGCTGCGTAGGGCTTAACCTCACTAACGGAAAGTTCTCTCAACAGCCTCATCCTTCCTCACTCTGTCTCTCACAGGGAGGGGCCACTGCTGCATCTTCCAAACAGTATATCCCACAGCACACCCAGCACACTGATCCAATCCTTAATCTGAATATCCAACTTAGACTTTCACCAGACTCTGATTACCTCCTGTTTCTCAGCTATATTCAAAGTTACTTACACTCAGGTCATGGTCTCAAGACACTGATGTGATAGAAAACAATGGGTTGCATATAACCTGAAACAAGGTAGGACAGGTAATCATGGCAAGCCCTGGACAACAGAAAAAAATTCAGACAGGTACTGCATTTACAGTCCTGTCATCCTGATTTTTATTTTCTCTAATCCACCATCCTTTTTGTGACACTAGGTCTTCATACACATGCTTCTTTCTACTTAAATGTTCTTATGCCCATGTTCATGTGGCTAATTCCTATTTCTGGTCTCAGCTGAAACATCCTAGCACTAGAAGCCATTCCTAGATCATCCAGACCAGAAGAAATATCTATATATATCCTCCCATAGGCCTTTGTCCTGGTACTTTGCAATACTCATCACTCTTCTGTTTACGTGTTTAAGGCTGGCATTAGATGAAACTCTCTTTTTTATCACTACTGGATCACTACCTTTAGCACAGTGCTTAGAACCTATTGTGTCATAATAGACAAACTTTAGGTGGTTAATAGTGTTTGAGTGATTCAGTGACAAAAGCCACAAGAATTCCTCATGAAATAGGCAACATTCCAGGTAAGGACCTTGTTAGTATCAGTAGATCCAAAAATGAGTACCAAGTGTCCAGTCACAAAGACTAAGATTTAGAAACATGTCTCTTAACAGTGGGAGCATTGGACAAAGTAGAGAACAAGCTCTGTCATGGAGGCAATATGGCCCATGACAAATGCTGAGTTTCTAAAAAGTGGAATACAAGACATTCATTTTAAGCAAGGGTTTTGAGCCTAGATATTTTGAATAAAAACAAGATTTATTTGATGCTGAGACATTATATTTTTCCACGTGGAAGACAGATTTGTTCCAGAGACCAGTCTAGTTGTGTGAAGTTGGGAGCTTAGTGAGCCAACAGTAAGGATTGAAAAATTGTGTGCAAAGGCATCTAAGCTCACTGGGATCTATTCTATCATGCAATAATTATTCCAGTCATTTTTATTACACAGAGGGGAAACTAAGGAATAATCTCTTAGAGAAATCTTGAAATTCAGCTACCCCTTGGCATTCAACTATAGTTCACTTTTTACTATATCTCCAAAATTTTTAATTGCATATGCATTATACATAGCCTTTAGTAAATGTATTTTTTTCAATTTAGAATATAAATGTGCATCAAACTTACTTAGTTTTAGTTTGTCAACCTCATAAATAGGTCTGTACAACTTGTGTGGAGCAGTGGTGCTGTATGAATTATGCTACTGTGTGCAGAAGGGTAGCTTGCTGGAGATTTGAAAGATAATATAAAACAAATACTATTATTTCCCTATGTCTGGGAAAAGGGTGCCCCCATTATAACTGGCATGAAGCATCTAAGCACTCCACAGGAGGCTCATTGACATTCCCCCAACTAATCTACTTTAACTTCAAAGTTTTCTTGTTGTTAGCATCAACTACAACATTATCTTGATAACTTTAAGTTTAATTTCCTTTTCCAAAACATCTTAAGTTAAAAGAACAAATAGAGGAAGTAATTTTCCATCCACATGACTAGACCAATAGAGACTACATAGGAGTTCAATAAAATCACTATAGTTTTTGTAATAAGATTAAATCAGCTCTCGATTGAAGTACACAAGGCACTTTTTGCCAAATCATATTAGGCCCTTGGCAATTGCCACCATTTTAAGGGAAGGGCTATTATTGAAGGCTATTTTCCCATATTACAATTGCTACACTTTGATGAATCCTAAGTGCTGTAAAATATCTCAATGGATATCTTCGAGAAACAAAATCACTTTTCTAGTGGTGGCATGGTTGGTTGTCAATTTTCCTATAAGTTTTATAAAGAGTTGTTAATTTTTTAAGTTGTAACACTAATAAATTAACCCTGTGCTAGTACCAATAATTTCTAAATATTAAGCAGGACCTTGTCCCTCAGAGTCCCTTGTTAACCAAGCATTATTCTTTTTCTTCAATCAATTCATCTATATCTATGGAATCTAAATTGTTCTCCAAACTAAGCAAAATTTAGTAGTTGTTATTATTCATATAACATAATATTCACATATTTTATCTATTAGTGTCTATTTTTATTTCTATAAATGAAATCAAAGTCTTTTAAAATTGTCACCATTAAATTCACATCATCTGGTATATGATAAATTTTTTAAAAATCCAGGTTCATCCAAAACTCCATACATGTCAATAGCACTATGATTTTAACTAGGTAGCATTTCATTTTTTAAAAGAAAGCCTCACTCTTATTTCTGAGCATAAATAATAGTGTTTATTTGTATTGAACAGCAAAAGCGACATTATATCTCTTTAAAGGCCATTCATACCAGCATTTATTTGCAGTTCAAGTCTTTTATGTTGAGATTCTGATACATAGAGCGAATTTACATTTGACCAAAAATAAAATATTCATAATAGCCAATTTTTCAAAATATTTTTCTTTCAAAATTAGATAACATTTTTGTCATTGACAAGTTTGATTCTGTATGCAAATTGCAACTAACAGATAATGAAGGATCACTGTACATTTTTCAATGTTTCATTTGCTTTAATTAGAGTTCTTTGTTAGAAATTTGCACCAATTTGTAAGGATAATCTCCATTTGTGGGAAAGAACAGGGAACACAGATAGCAGTGAAGCTAGGGAACAGCTTTGATTTTTGGCATAAGTTGAGAGTCCAGAACTTTGAAATCGATCTTGCGCTGTTATGTAATATTGTATTTCTCTTTCTGTGTCGAAGATCTCACATTCTTGGTGGCTGGGCTTGTGCAACTTTTTCTTGAAGTAGGCATCAGTGTGATGTTTTGGGATTTTCACACCAATTTAGGTGAAGGTGGCAATAACAAATTTCTAGTGTGTTCAACTCAGAGAAACTCATTTGAGGACCAGAGGTCCAATCACAATTAACTAGCTGCTCAGTTGCTTCAGGGAAACCATCCATTTGCCTCTGTGGCGACCAGGGAGGATGAACAGAAGGTCCTGGAAGTGACACTATCTCTGTTTTCTCACATGCTGACTCAAGGGGGTTTTGCGGTGGTTCAATGCCCTTTGAGACACATCTTCAGTGGGATAATAACTAGGCATATTGTCAAGTTTAAACACTGGGGTACTACCATTCTTGTCATCACCAACTGGCTTTTTGACAGTAGCAAGGACCATCTCCTTTTTCTTTTCAATCCTAAATTTAGCTGCTGAACACTTCTTCTTGCTAATGGCCTTCCTTGGATCAGGAATATCTGCCAATTCCTCTATCACGGGGACTCAGCTGCTGTGGGTCTTCCCCTTACTGGGCATTTTGGCCCTGAAGGTCTTCTTACCTTGCCACTGGTATCATCTTTTGCTTCAGGTTTCTCTCCTTAGTATCTGGCTTGCCATTTTCATCATCATCTTAAAAGCTGGGAGACTGCAATATAATTTTCACAGTCTTTTTCCCTTTCTTCTTATAATCATGAAAAATTAGAAATTCAAATAGTACAATGTTAATGAAATAATTTTCATATAGTTTCTTTTTCTTACTCGAAAATATAGGTCAAAGATATTTTATTCAGCTAAATCTTGACTTCTTAGATCCATTCACTCTATTTTAAGTTGCTGCTATCCAATCCATCTCACATATTCCCATAAGGCTCTACCTATCCATGTGACAAAACCCAATGTAAGGAAAGGATGTGATAAAAAAAAAAAAGGAGTTTGCAAATTAGAACTAGAGATTTTTCACCACCTTTAGTTAATGCTAATGCATTTCTTACAATGCAGATCATTAAAATTCTTCACAATGTTTTTTGGAACCAACAGTTGTGAGCATACTGTCAGCATTGCAAGCAAACATTCAACGTGAGTTTCTATTTTAATAAAAATCTCGATATGCTCTTTATCATGTGCATGCTACATAAAATAAATGGGGTTTGCTAGGATTCCTTTTTTTCCTCTATTTGTAAGGAACAGGATTACCAATGAATGATGGAGTTGAATATGCTGCTATTTATTACTTATGGGAGTTTGCAGAAAACACAGAAAGGGCATCAAAAATAACTAGTGTTTATAGTATTTGAAAAGTTTGTAATGAAATTATGGATTGTAAAATTAGTTAATTGACAAAGTTGTTATAACACTGAGTTTGCATTTTATTTTTAAATACACACAAAAAAGAAACCATATATGAGATTGATATTTGTACGTACCTGAATGTGAGTCTTTTTTCTCCACACATGTTATCTTCAATTCTCTATACTACCATGTATCCACAAAGTTTTGGGAATAGAACAACATAATTAGCATTTTGGTAAACTGAGAATAATTATACATGTATTTTGCTAATCACTATAATCAAACTAAGGAAAAAACAGTTTATTATTCATTGTTGTATGTATACTATCCCTTCAATAACATTTGCCGAATGAAGAACTGATTTTTCAAATAATTATACTTAACACTAAAAATATAAAGAATAAGGGGTAATATTTACATTATGATTCAGAAGTCTACTAAATTTAAATTTTAGGCACTTAATACGCAATCTGAATAGATTCTTTGATACCCTGAGAAAAGCACTTCAAAAGATTTCATTATTGACTTGTTTATTTACTATTGGATTCTTTCTTGAGAATCTATAATTCAAAAATAATTCTAGTTTTAAATTTGTTTTGGAGTCATGAGGGAAGGGGAGCCATTTTTATTTTGAATTCTAATTCTATAAACTGTGCCCCCAACAGGAACTATGAAACACTTGAAGATGTCATCTGGATCATTTATTGATAAAGCTTGTAAGGCATGAAGGCCTATGACCCATAGAGCCTGCAGAAAAATGGAATGGCACAATGGGAAGAGTTGTGGCCTTTGAGCATAGGTGCAGATCTTTTTTTT
>CAUYRT010046862.1:0-86398 GCA_963574885.1 Lepilemur ruficaudatus
TAGCTCACAGCAACCTCAAACTCCTGGGCTCAAGCAATCCTTCTGCCTCAGCCTCCCAGGTAGCTGGGACTACAGGCATGCGCCACCATGCCTGGCTAATTTTTTCTATATATTTTTAGTTGGCCAATTAATTTCTTTCTATTTATAGTAGAGACGGGTTCTCACTCTTGCTCAGTCTGGTTTCGAACTCCTAATCTTGAGCGATCCACCCGCCTCAGCCTCCCAGAGTGCTAGGATTACAGGCGTGAGCCACTGCGCCCGGCCACACTCATGTCATTTTATGTGTGTTTCAGTATACATGTGTGATAGAGTTTTTTTTTTTTTTTGAGACAGAGTCTCACTCTGTTGCCCGGGCTAGAGTGCTGTGGCGTCAGCTTAGCTCACAGCAAACTCAAACTCCTGGGCTCAAGCAATCCTCCTGCTTCAGCCTCCCGAGTAGCTGGGTCTACAGCCATGCACCACCATGCCTGGCTCATTTTTTCTATATATTTTTAGTTGGCCAATTAATTTCTTTCTATTTATAGTAGAGACGGGGGTCTCACTCTTGCTCAGTCTGGTTTCGAACTCCTAATCTTGAGCGATCCACCCGCCTCAGCCTCCCAGAGTGCTAGGATTACAGGCTTGAGCCACCGCGCCCGGCCACAGTCTTCTTCTTTCAATTCAAGAGTTTTATTTTGTTTGTCTCAATATTAATAGAAGTTAATATCATGAAGCATATAGAAATAAATTTACATATTAGGATCATAGTACTTATTAACATAATATATAATATAATTTAAGAAAAATGTTTACAGTTCAATTGTTATCTCACTGAAGCCCCTGCTAAGCCTTAAGTAAGTTTCATGGCATTGATGTTTGAGTTCTCTTTTGCTTTTTGTCTTTACATCTTCTCTTGAAAATCTCATCCAACTAAAGATGTATCTGCACAGTCTCCATCCTAGCCAAGCTACACATCTCATTTTCAACTGCCCCCTCAGCTCTATTGCGGGAATGCTCACATTCTCCACATCGTACACTTCCTACCTCAGTGTCTTTGCTAATACTATTATTTTTCCTAAAATTTCCTTTCCTGCCTTCTCCAAATTCCCATATTTACCTTCTCTTTGAAGGCTTCCAGGATCTCCACTATTCAGAAATCACCCCTTTCTCCCCAAACTCTCCAATACTATATCAGAATGTCTTATAGGGTTTGTATCCCTTTATGCCGTTTATTATTATTGTGATTTATTTTCCCTATTATATAACAAAATCCATGTCTGAAAAATCTTTGGATGTCTTGCACTAAAGGGCACTCAAAATAATCTTTTTAAAAAATTAAAAAATTGAACAAAAGAAAAATGGCATTTATAATTGAGAATAAAGCCATATCTTTAATGCAATGTCTGTTAAAGTATGCCTAATAATTTTCTAGAATACTTGTTTGAAAATTCAAATTCCTGGATGCCTCCAGGCCTGCTGAATCAGCATCTCTTAGGCTCAAAAACCATAAATATTAATATGCTCTCCAGGGAATTTTAATCAACACTAAAGCTTTTTAATCACTGGTTAATGTCAGTAGAATTTTCCCATTTATTCTTCTTCCTCCACATGTGTATAATTTCAGTTGATATTTCAAATTTTCGCTGCATAACAAAATCCTAAGGCTTAGGACAAATTATCATGACATTGAATAACTACTAAAAGGTTGTATTTTATATAACCAAAAATATTTCTGAATATATAATTTTGCCATACAGTGCACTAGACTTACAAAACTGTTGAAAACACTACCCATACAGAGCTTATAGTCAAGGTGAGAGAAAAGGTACATAAATATGAAAAGTTTATTGAACAAGCAAAGTAATCAACAATACCTTATGTGTCATATGGTTGCACTTATTGGCCATTTGCCAACTTCCTTATTATTGAACCCCCCCCCAAAGACAACAACCTTTTAAAGTAATGAAAATAATCCCATATGCAGACATGGTAGGGAGATAAAAAGAGAACAGGGACTATGCAATGAGAAACTGAGTGTCACACTGCTCCACCACTCACATTCAATAAGGAGACGTTTATTGGGACCAGGTTCTTATTTTATATATAAATTTCTCTACGACTTTACACTCTCCCTTTCCTCTGCCAGGACTAAACTTCACTCACATCTTGGAACAGCCCAGTGAATATTACTGAGCACCCATACAACAGGAATTCTGATCTCTCTGTGATGAGAGGTATTTGGGGGTGAAGGAGTTGTAGATCACCATGGAGCAGCAACTCTGAAGAGCAAGATGACACAGGGACTGAATGTCTTAGGAAAAGGAAGAGGTCGTGGGAGGGAAGATGTTCAGAGAGGGAAGTGAGAGAATGACACACACAAGCATCACTTAATTTGCAATTTTGCAATCCTGGAAACAGCCCAAGTGACATTGCAAAATCACTTCATATATTGCTAAAAACTGATATAAATGGTGTAATACTTTAATAAGGCTACAATTGTTAGCTTCCTCTAACAATAAGTAGGAACCTATGATCCCTACTCCAGGGTAATCCAAGTCCCGCCAAACGTCAGTGCATCAAGTTCTCTTCCTTACCCTCTTTCTCTCCCAATTCTTCTATCCCTCCAGCAATAAGGAGGAAAAAGACAGGCAACAAGTGATGTTGATAGGTGCTGCCTTTCCTGCCTCTCCTGTTTAGTTGTCTCAGGATTTCCTTATTCCAGACCTTAAGAATACATCCTTTGAGTGTGTGGACAGCCTGATGAGCAAGATTAAGTGCTAACAGCTAAGTGACAAGATACTCAAGATACTCTGGACATTTAGCTGAGGGAGAGTTCACCTGGGCTGGAGTCATCCAGAGAGGATATGGGGAAAAGGAAAGCTTTGAAAAACTGGAAAGGAAGGTCTGAGGCATCCCTAGGCAGGGAAAACGGTGTTGGCAAAATTAGAACCGTGGGAATACACGAGGCAGGGTGATGCAACTGTGTGGCCCGGCCAGCTGGAGCCTAGAGTTTGTGTTTGGAAAGACAGAAGATTGGAAAAATGAGATGTGTCCAGATTCCAACAGGCCTTGGAGAGCAATTATGATTTTTACTAAGAATACTAAATCTTATTAAATTAATCAGTGGTGTTACCCCAGCTGCAAAGATCTAGTTATCCTTATTCTTAACTCTTTATAAAGCAGTAAAGGAAAAAGATGCAGAAACAGCTCTTTTTAAATGATAAACTACAATACCAGAAATCTTTAGATTAGCGGTCCCCAACCTTTTTGGCACCAGGGATCAGTTTCATGGAAGACAATTTTTTCACGGATTAGGGAGTAGGAGGGGAAGGCGGAGCTCAGGCAATGATGTGAGTGATGGGAGCGGCTGTGAATACAGATGAAGCTTTGCTTACTTGGCAACACGGGTTGGCCCCTAAAAGGCTGGAGGTTGGGGAACCACAGCTTTAGATAACAACTACAATCACTATCGATAAAGGACTTTGAATAGGTCTACATCACAGGGGATTTAGTTACCAGATTAGAAAAAAGTTGAAAGATTTTGAGTTATGCTTTTGCTTTTAGTGATATGCTTTTAAAAATTGAGTTCAACTTTATTAAAATTCAACCATTGCTCATGATAATACAAAGCAAATGACACCATTATGATAAAGAAACATAAATGAATTTAAAGAACTAAGAAAATTGCTTCTAAAGACTTCCAGTTTTCCAACTGATTTCAGAGCAAATCATCCTCCTAAGAAATGCTAACCATTTCCTAAAAAATGGCTAGATATAAAGAAATTCTACTTCAGAATAATCCTATTTTACACTTAAATGGCAAAATTGTTGGTTCTATTTCCTGCCACCATCTATCGTTTGTTTTTCTTTGAATATTTAAGTTTTTGATGTTCTTGCACCTTTGACGATCTAATCTTAGTGCCAGATGTGAACCACTCATTGTGCATGAAATTCCACAGGCAAAAATGCTTGCATATCCTTCAGAGGTTTTTTTCTCAATTTCCAGTAGAAATATTAACAATGCTTACTATGTTGCTTTTCCATGGAAATAAAAAATAATGAGAAATGTGCAAATACCACAGTCGTTTAATTCAGAGGCTGACTAAAAACTTCACCAAACAGTATTTGACCTTTTCTCTCCATCTAGAGCTGCTCTTAATATTTTTTCCCAAACCATTTCTGGAGATTGAGTTTTTTAACCTATACCATTTTAAAATATAATGAAAATAGATTACTAGAAAAATCAGATTGGGAAAAAATATAAAAAATAGAATCCGAAGCGGTTTTTTTTAATCATTAGGTTCAACAGACATAAAATTATTCTGTCAAACTACCAAAAAAATGCTTCCTCTCGATTTCTCTGCCTGTCTAGACTTTGACCAGCCATTGGCCACACATGGAATAGTTTCAGAGGCCAATAAGCCCAGCCAATAAGAAGTGTGAGGGAAGGTTAGGGTTAGAACTTCCCAAGTCTCTAGTTCAAGAGATTAGGGAAGCAATGAGACATTAGATTTCTTTGATTGCCACCATATTTCTTAGTCTATTCGTGAGGGTCCCACTCTCCCCACAAAAAAGGAAATTTGTCCAAAAGAAGCATTTGCTACAAATCTCCAGTGCCCTTCACCACTGCATTTGTTCTTCAGGCTCTTGTGAACTCAACCTTCACCTCAGATGCCCTCTTTCCCATGAAGTTTGCACACTGTCATCTCCTGTACAGTTTCAAGTCATGCAAACAAATGGTGATATTCCATGTCCCACCATTCAATTTTTCCTTTTCTTAAGCATTTTCTATTTTCTTTCGTCTCCTGACTTGTTTTTCTTTAGTGTTTTCAATGCCAATCAAAAGAGTAAAAGTTTTACTTTTTTCCTATTGTATTTCTATTTTTTTCCCTATTTTAAAATAGTTGAGAAGAGGTTTTTGGCTTTAACAGGAAAACTGTGAAATTTGTACATTCTTTTGCTGCTAAAGTTAGCAAAATGCCTATTCACTTAAATAAGTATTTTTTAAGATTCCACCATATGCCTTGAAAAGGAATATGTAATCATACAAATAACATATCCTAATAGAATAATGCATTACAATAATCACCTATCATTATTGAGTTAAAATGTTTTTACTCTTTTATACTGCATGAATTGATACTAATAATTATTCAATATGGAATGAGTCATGGTACTATTGAAACAAATTTTATTATTGATAGTATCTGAAGTGCCTTATAATAATATAATTTGATTCAATTAACACAGCACTGGGTATGTTCTTTTAACACGTACATACTCCAATTCAGTGATAATTCCATAAACAGCAATTTTCTCCCTGGTGAGAGATGGACCACTTTCTCCTCACCTTTCTGTGAAGGCATATATATGATTTTCACAGATCTGGGGTTCTGATGGTTTGCTTTTGCTAGAGAATTTTCAGTGATGTCAAAGTTTAAACACGGAGCTTCTATTTCCCAATTCTATCACTTCCATATATCCTGTGAAATGCTTATTCATAAAAACCAATCTATTTTTCAATTTGGTTGTTTCTATTTTGATTTGTATAAGTGTTTTATTTATTATAGGTATTAACATTCTCTTGGTTATTTATTTGTAAGTATTTTTCCCAACTTATCATTTTGATGTTTTCATCACCCCCCAAAATGCCCTCATGCACCATGTAATCTCACCTCACCCTCACCCCATCCTCAGCCTCTGGCAAGCACTGACCTGGTCTCTGTCATTATAGTTTTGCCTTTTGTAGAATTATCTATAAATGGGAAAAAGTGCTATTAATATTATCATACAAGTGTTTGTAAAAACATGTATTATTATTTCTAGGAGTGGAATTAGTTGGTAAAGGTATATGTAACTTTATAAGGAACTTCCAAACTGTTTCCAAGTTGGCTGAACCATTTCACATTCCCATTAGCAATATCTAAGAATTCCAGCTGCTCCATGTCCTCACCAACACTTAGTGTGGCCAGTCTTTTAATTTTGGTATGTCACGGTTTCTCAATGTGGCTTTAATTTGCATTTCCCTAATGATTAATGAGGTTGGGCATCTTTTCCTGTATTTATTGGTCATTCATATATCTTCTTTTGTGAAGTGTCAGCTCAAACCTCTTTTCCATTTATTAAAATGTGGTTGGGAAAAGAGGAAAATCACAAAACTTCTACAAGTCTTATAGTTTTACTACATTTGGGTCTATGGTCTATGGTCCATTTAGAGTTAATGTTTGTTTTAGGTGTGAGGTAAAGGTTGAAGTTTCTTTTTTTCCATATGGTTATCCAATATCTCCAGCACCATTTGCTGAAAAAGATTATCCTTCCACATTGACTTACTTTGGCACCTTTATTAAAAAAGCTCAATTGACTATGTAATATGGATCTATTTCTAGAATCTTTATTGTGCTCCATTGGTCTGTATTTCTACTCTTAAATCACACCACCTTGTCTTGATTACTGTAGGTTTATAGTAAGTCTTAAAATCAGGTAGTGTAAATCCTCCAGTATCATTCTCCTTCAAAATAGTTTTGGCTCTTTGGGTACTTTATATTTCCACATAAATTTTAGAATCAACTTTTCAGTTAAACAAACAAAAAAACAACAAATAAAGCCTGCTTGAATTTTGATTGTTTTTGTGTTGAATCTATAGATTAGTTTGGGCAGAATTAACATCCTAGTAATATTAAGTCTTAAAATCCATGAATATGGGCCAGGCGCAGTGGTTTACGCCTGTAATCCTAGCACTCTGGGAGGCCGAGGCGGGCGGATCATTTGAGCTCAGGAGTTCGAGACCAGCCTGAGCAAAAGCGAGACTCCGTCTCTACTAAAAAAAATCAAAAAGAAATTAGCTGAACAACTAAAAATATATAGAGAAAAAATTAGCCAGGCATGGTGGCGCACGCCTATAGTCCCAGCTACTCGGGAGGTTGAGCAGAAGGATTGCTTGAGCCCAGGAGTTTGAGGTTGCTGTGAGCTAGGCTGATGCCACAGCATTCTAGCCCAGACAACAGAGTGAGACTCTGTCTCAAGAAATTAATTAATTAATTAATTTAATTAAATAAAAAAATCCAAGAACATGGTGTATCTTCTCTGTTTATTTGAGTCTTTTTAAATTTCTCTTAGTAGTGTTTTATAGTTTATGGAAAGATGAAATGTCTCTCAATATTTCATATTTTTGATCATGTTGTAAATAGTATTTTCTTGTTTTCATTACGAAATTTTCATTACTAGTGTATGGAAATATAGAATTGACTTTTGCATATTGCTCTTCAATCCTAAATTCACTTTTTATTTCTAGTTAATCTGGCTAGAGATTAAGCAATTTTATTGATCTCTTTAAAGAACCAGCTTTTGTTCTTCTAAATTGTTTGTTTTCAATTTCAGTGGTTTCTGCTTTTATCTTTATTATTTCCTTTCTTCTGCTGTCAGGTCCAGAGCAGCCTTTATTCTAGGACTAATTTAGCTCCACTACTGAAGCCTGACTTTTCTGGGGATTCTACCCAATGCCCCATATTTCATGAGATTGTTTAACACTGTCTGGTAGGAACACAAAGTAATTCCAGCCTCCTGTGAGCTCCAGGAAGTGACTGCCTACTGATTTCCAGCACTTTGTTCCCAGCCTTGAACAGTTCCTTTTCATGCCTGTACTGATCAGTCTTTAACCAAACGTTTGGGAAGATCCCCCTGCAGAGCTGCAGAACTCATTCTTTGTACTGCTCCATCTTCTGTACTCTGCTCCGTCAAACCCCAGCCACTTTGTTTTCCCTAAATTCTGATCTCTGTCATCTCAAGACTGTTGGGTTATGTTTGCTTTTCCTTTCTCTACTCTGTGGCCCCAAAATTGCCCACAGGCAGAGAGTTGAGGTTGGGACAAGGGTAGGGCTCATCTGTTTTTTTTAAACCTTCTCTCAGAGATCATGGTCCTGAACAACCTGTTGTGCAATTTCTGAAAAACAATTTGGGTGATTTTTTTTTTTTATGGTATTTCTCTGTGTGTGTGTGTGTGTGTGTGTGTGTGTGTGTGTGTGTGTGTGTCAGCAGCACCCCATCATGCACAGAAGCAAAGTTTGCCTGCAAACAGCCTTTTACAAAAACATTCAAGTCCATCGGTATTGACCATGTTTTGGGTCTTGTCACAATATATGACGTTTATTAATATTAATACTATGGTTGAAGGGTGTAATCAATAAATTATATTAACATAGAGAAGTATCTGGATTCCTTTTGGGTCTGAGTTTTAAATTATCCCGGAATGTATATACTTGAGTATATCATACAGCCATTGTCCAAAATTTCTTTTGATTTTATTATTAGAGTAAGCATGTTATTTAAGATGACTGATAATTATTATAATCCAAAGAGTAATAACATCTGGCATTCTTCATGGACATTTGTGGCAATGAGCATACATGAAGGTAAAATAAAACATTTGCATTCTTTTGTTTCTCAGAGGAAAGTCTTATAATTCAGAATCAGCAAGAGGTTGATATTTTTATCTCAAGCTCAATAAAGATATATATAAAATAGCTAGTATGAATTGGAATAAACACAAGTTAAGAGTAATTCAAATAGTCATAATATACCCTAAATCTGAGTAAGCAGAGAAATTACAGCAGTATAGTTCTACATCATAATGCTGGACCCCTTTAATTAATAATATACTGATATTTCACACTGTGAAGAATAAAACATAGAAAAATAAAAGGATAAAAGGAAGAACAAAAATGTGAAAGGAATGAAAGGAAATGAAGAATAAGAGGAAGAAAATTATTTCCCCCTAAAATTTTAACTGTATTTAAAATTTACTTTACTATTACAATATAAGTTATAGATATGGTATTTATTTTGCATTATTTTTGGTGTGGTATCCTTGCTGATTTTTCTATAGAAATTTAAATTATTTTAACCTTTTGAAATTATGACATAGAAGAAAATCTGAAATTATGACATAGAAAAATATTCTGGAGGCATCACTACATGTTCTTTCCCTCCTCCCTTATCTTTTATTTCCTGACCGTCTGCTAAAAATTTCCATATAGAAAAAAATAGAGTCAACTATAGAAAATATAAAAGAAATAAGAAAAGAGTAAACCCAAACAAACAAATAAAAAACTTCAGAGAAGAATGTTTGAAGCAACTTGAAAATAGCTTAAGGAAAGCTTTAAAAAGGCTAATTATATTTGCTAATAATTAAAATTCTGCTCAGGTATTTTTCAGAAGTGGAATGACACCATCTAGCCCAGTAGGGTTGTTTAAACTTTCTGTTCATCCGTCTCTTAACTAGAATGATCTAGTCAATCTTCCTCTTTAGCAACTGCGAAAATGCTGTCCCAAGATCACACAGCTGGCAAGACGCAGAACTGAAATTAAGTCAGGCAAGGAGATTTTTCTTAGCCCAAGTGGGAATCTTATGCTTCAGAAAGCACAGGTAGTAACTGAGATTCAGCAGTTATAAAGGAAATATGATATTGTTACATTAGTCAAGAAGAAAAGGAAATCCTTCCCTCTCCCCTAATATTCACTTCTAGTTTTTTTACATCTTTTCCCCTTACAGATTTATTTAACAGTATGATTCCAAACAAGTTCATTTTACCCTGAAAAACAATGTGATTTTGGAATATATTAGTAGCTGTAGAGCAAGTCTCTGAACTTTGATCTCTAGTTCCTGTCAGTAAGACTTTCTGAGCATAGAACCCCAATATATACATTTATATGTAAATTATATCTATAAATTACCGTACTTATGTGCTTTTTACATTGCACAAAAATAGAAATATTTTTAAAATGATACCCATAGATATAGATATAGATTCTAAGATTTTCTCTCTGCTTTCCAGGGAGAATTTTGTTTGCCCCCAAGTTGGAGATAACTGATTTGAAGAAAATCGTCATTGTGGTCTATTAATCTATCAAGCATCAATATATGCCTAATAGATAGTGTATATTGACTTGAGCCCTTTGATGGAGAACATTTAACAGAGTTGATCTCAAAGGAGATTCTCCACCAATTTCAGTGTAATCCTTAGGTTTCCAAAGGTAGACACAGATTAAGAGGTAAAATTGCCACTTACCAGAGCAAATGTGTTAAAGATGATCATATTAAATAAAACATTTGAAAATGAAAGCAGTCATCATTACATCATGCATGTAACCTACTTGCTTCTCAGAGTAACAGAGGCTTCATTCTAGGAATTCTCCTCACCTTGGGCTATCTATCCTATCAGATGACCTACACAATGGAGAACTCCTTTTGTAGTGTTATAAGCCTTTAGGCAGACCTGTTATGCTGGGGTAGGTACTGCCATTCACTAAGCCTGCTGTCCTCTTGCAGGGGCTGGATCACTCATAGGGCTTAACCAAAAGAGGTTTTAATAATTTCCTCCCTGTGCCAAATACCCAGATCTAGGCATGGTACTGACTCTTAATGAACTTTTTATTTCCCATCATTATTCACATTATTTTGAAAGAGTCTACCAGCACTTTGGACAGTCCTAAATCAATGGCTTCAATGAGTTGCATTAGCAAATGAGAGTGGCCATAAGACCAAAGCGGATTTATGCTACACAGGCTTAGAAAAGAAGGTAGGTGTCTCTAACATTAAATCAAAGAAATTTAAAATTTTGTTTGCAGTAAGAAGACAAAATTTATAAATTAGACAAAATTAGATAATATCTATAATACATTACAGAAGCAGGACAACTTTCTTAGGTAGAAAATATTAGGAACCTACTTGAACCAGAATCTCAAGCTTAATATACAAACAGAACTTCTGCTCTCCAGGGATCTGGAAGAGTTTGCATAGCATCCCCTGGTCTAACAGCAGCTCCTCCAATAGCCAAAACTAACCCTTTATCACAAAAATAAGAAACTGCAAAGCTAACAAAGCATAATGTCATTTTTCTCATTTCTCTTCTAATTCCCAGTGGTATCTTGAAAAGCCAATGGACTCCTTACATTCCCACTTTCCCCACCTTTCGAGCTGAGACAACACTAATTATTACAAATTGTTCTCACCTCTCACTGTCACACACACAGGAAAACTGGGATATTTCAAATTTGTGGAAGGACAACTTGAGGAATTATTCTATAAACAGTGGATTCTAAAAACTTTTTTGTGTGCATATTCTAATGGCCTACCAAGAAAGCAAAAAATAAGAATAATTTAAAACTGGCTGTATATTAGAATGGTTTTTATAGCATCCCCATGAAATGTGGCCAAGATTCATCCATAAGGCACCGAAATATTCTCACAATTAAATTTGGATTTAATGAGTTGGCAGAAAGGAAGGACCAAGTTGCCAGCCAGGCTATGGTAAAATCAATAATTAAAGTCGGCGTTGATCAAAAACGTTTAGCTGCACTTTACATATACACAGTTAAGTGTCCTTAAAAAGCAACATAAAAACCTCTTAGATATGTTAGGTCTGTGGATCATTCTACCTAATGGAACCTGTACTAAGAATAGGTATGTTTTTCTAATACCTGCTGAGATGAGCTACATTGAAGAATTGACAGTATTATCCTACAGAAGGACAAAGGGAAGGAGGGCTGTCTTAGAACACTTTGGAGATCAGACTTCAGTGCCCTGTGGTTAAACATTGTGCCTAGAACTAGACCTCAGTTCTCTTGATTCATTGTTCTTCAGTTTTCATAGTTGGAATCACCTAAAGTCCATCTGCAGACTCATGCTTATTTCATACCCAGGATCCAGTTGGTTAATTTATTTGGCTAAGATTAAGGAGCATTAGTCCATAGCTTAGTATCAACTATGTCTAGATAACACTGATGATGGCTCACTATCATTACTATCATCATTAATTTAAGACCAGTCAAGTTGATTGGGAAGCTAATGAACTTTGGAGGCAGACACCACTGAGTGTGAATCTGGATCAGCCACTTACTACCTGACCTTTCTCAAATTTCTTCTCTTTAAGCTTTGGCTTATTCATTTCAGAAGAGGAGATAATAACACCTGTACTGACTGGATCTCTGATGAGTCGTAGGTCTATAGAAAGCTCTAAAAGCATTTGTGGTTCATGATAGATGCTCAATAAATGCTATTTTCCCTTTATTGTTCCCTTTTCCGTTCTGTGTTTAGGTACAGTAAAGCTTCTTACCATTACAGTCAGTAGCTTTGCAGAACTCAAACAATCACCTGTTTATATTCATGCTGGGAATGACTGTATGTCCCTGACTTTGTCATAGATCTAGACTGAAAATTTAGATCTGCGGTCAGTGCCTAGGAGAAGTTAACAATCCAGGCTGCATTTACTCTGTGTTCCCATAACACTTTGAACATGCTTCTGTCTTGAAACATATCCCACTATTTTGAAATTATATATGGTCAATATGATGTTTCCTCCTTGAAGACAGAGTTGACATATTATTCATCCTCAAGTTCTTCATGCCTAAAACAGTGTGTGGTGTAGCTTCCTGCTCATGTTATGAGTGCTTCATGCTGTTTCTCTGCAAAGGGAGTCCAGATGGACTTGTCCTGTTCATCCTGATCCAGAAGGACTTGAGTCAACAAGGTACAAGGTACACAGACCTCATAGAAGGAGAAACACATACACATACGTATATACACACACAAACACACACACACACAGACTTTCTGGGTACTTTTTTTCAAATGGAACCAGGTATTAAGCTACCAATTTTTTTTTACATTTTTTAATGGGGAATTTTCACTTGGAACTGGTTCTCACATGCACAGAGATCTATATACTTCAGCTGTTAGTATTAATATTTACTCCCTCCTAATTACTGCCCAGCCCAATGATAAGGCAAAGAAGCAGATATTTACCAAAAAGCACATTCTTAATTGGGGACACTTATGAACTTTAACAGTTTGGGAACAATGCAATTTAGGACATATGGGTTATTATAATAATAAGCAGTCATACTAGTGTTAGTTAAAACTCAGAAGCACAATCTCACTTTTTTCATAATTATCCTTTGTATAATTAAGTTGTCAGAGATATATGGGGGAAAAGATTCATGCTGTAGAAATTTGAAGACTTGGGAGATCAGTGTGGGTTGAAAATGAATTCATGTATAAAAATAATTATAGTAATAATTAGCATTCGCATGGTGCCTTGCAATTTACAAAGTGCTTTTACAGCATTATCTCATCTTGCAAAGGTTATGAACTGGGCCTTAGTTACTATCTTAGGCTAATATTGAGATTTCTTGCCAAACCTTGAAAATTATAAGATAGGATTTGGGGGACAGTGAGAGAAGATTAATAATGCATTAAAATGAAGAAAATCCACCAAATTCATTGGCATAAAAATAGATTTATTTGGAATTTTAGAAATTCAAGAATATATCTTGTAAAAGAAACAGTTGGTCCATATTTTGATTTCCCAGTGTTTGGCACTTTTTTAAAAAATTCTTTTGGGATGAGTTTTTGATGTGCAATTATGATGATGAAGTTCACTTACTTAGAACTAAAAGAGTCACAAAACCAGGGAATATTTGAACCTTATTTCAAGACAAAACCTAGAATAACTTGATTAACCTGAATGCAAGTATTAATAGAAGGGTTGTTAGAGGGAATATAAGAGGGGCTGATCAAGATTTTGTTTCAAACCCAGTCTTAGACTCCAGATTGATTTGTAGGATGTTCATTCCAGCCATATCTTCCTTCCCACAACCACAAGGAAAGGTTGAACTTTCAATCTCATCAACAGCCTAATCTAAAACGATGAGTTTATAAGATACAAATGAATTAATGAGATGCAAATGATAATGAGACTTAACCTTGAACGTTGAAGACAACGCTCCTCCCTCTGTCCCTTTCCTGCCTCCTGCCCGGCCTTGCCTTTCAACATGCTGGGTTACCTGGATTGCCTGTAAAGGAGGGACATGGTATTTAACAGACCAGCATCCAAGCATGGACCCAGGCGAGTTACTGGGTTACACAGGAAGCTGGAAGCATCCAGATAGCCCTGCTGCAGCCGAGCGAGGGGCGAGGGCGGCTCATTGGTAAGCCTTTCCAGATGTGGCCGCCGCGCGCGCTTGGCGGCGGGCCAGGAGGCGCCTGCAGTCGGCGCTGCCGGGGGCCGCAGTGCCAGCCGCAGTGCCGGCGTCCGGAGGGCGCGGGGCTGGCTCTCGGCTAGCCCCCGGGACCCCGCGCCCCGGCAGAGCCACAGCCCACGGCCGGGAAGGACAGCTCTGGCAGGAGCGGAACAGGATGGTCTCGGCGCACGCGCTGCGCTGAAGTCGATCGCGGGGGTATGGGGGACCCCGAGGCCCACACGATGGCTCGGCCCCCGCGAGCTCCTCTCCGGAGGTCCTTTAGTGACCACATCAGGGACTCCACGGCGAGAGCCCTGGATGTCATTTGGAAAAACACCAGGGACAGACGTCTGGCAGGTGAGAGGCGGAGGGGCGTGGGTGCAGGGGGTCGGGATGAGAGGTGTTAAAAGAAAGCAATTTCATACACACAGTTATTAACTCACTCGGATCATTAACGATCCATCAGCTGCGTGAAGTTCATCACTTAGGGCAGTGTGTTCAGTCTCCGCTTCTCTGGTATTTAACGTTTCTGGAGTGTTGGGGGTTTTATTTGTTTGTTTGCTTTCTGTAATGCCTCTCTGGTTACTGGTCTGATTAGTTCTAGGTAAGGTTTGTGAGAGTTGGGTTTTTGTTTTGTTTGTTTGTTTGTTTTGTTTTGTTTTGTTTTTTTAACCTTGAAAAGAAAATCAAGGTCCTTGTGAGAGTTAGGAAATCAGTGGTGACGAGCAACTACAGGCAAAAGCCCTGGACTCTGTGGGGCTGTGTGAGGTCAGCTTTGGAGCTCTCCTGGGCGAGGTGGCCTGGCGAGCGCAGCAGGGGCCCGGCAGGTCTGTGTGTCAGTGGAGTGATGGGCGCTGCCCAGGGCAAGCCTGCTGGTATTTCCTCTGGCAGCCTGGAGCTGCTCTCAGTTGCAGGAGGGTATCAGGTATGCCAGAGGCAGGCGTTTGAAATATAATAAAACATAAATACAGTGGTGCCATTCAAATGTTCTAGGGCTCATGTGGCAGCCACCAAATGGCAGACTGTGTCTGCAAGGGTATACTTCTGCCTGGTTCTGGGTATTCGGAAGAGCATTCATACATTGATATAAAATAGTTACCTTGATGTGCTATGAAAAACTCTCTGAATTCAGAAAAGTTACCCAATGGTGTTTGTGGCTCCTTGTTTGCTCTCTAAGTTGGTGCTCCTCTGTCATCTATGTGGATGGGTCAAAGATTATGTTTTCTTAACCTTGTTGGTTAAGCCAGTTGTTTTTCATATACTGAATGAAGTTCTGAATTGTTAAAAATATTAGAAGTGGCCTCCAAGGGTCAATCCGGATTTCTGTGCTGTGTTGGTGATAAAAGGCGATTTGACTTTCACGTAATTGTCCTGACATGACTTGAACAGGGGAGGTTTAAGGTGAGTGATTGTGAGAAAGCAGATTATGAAGATAACATGCTAGTTTCCTACAATCATAGTCTGTAAGTTTGTTCTGAATGCACATGAAAATCTTTCTCTCTGTTAAACTAAATAATATCGCCCAGGACTTAAAGAGTACGCGATGTCAAGTCTAACCATAAGGCAGAGGAGAGAGAGCAAAATATTTTAAATTTAACCATTTTATTATTGTTTTAAAGTAAAATGTGGCACCTTAAAGAAATCCAACTTTCCAATTTGTTTTTTTTTTTAATTTTTTTAATTTAAAAAAAAATTTTTGTGTTATCTAGTGACAATTTGAAATTGGCCAGAGAAATTTTAAGAGATAAAATACGGGAGTATAAAATCCACAACTACAATTCATTGACCCTTAAAAAGAAAAGATGTTCCCTTCATTTTGTCTTATTTGATAAATCCATTACCACAAATGGAAAGAGTACATAAATATTATCTTATTTAAAGATAACATTAAAAATATCTTACTGTGGTTTAATGTTTTAATTTGAGAGTAAGAAGTAAGAGTAAGCCAAATATTTCTGCTTCCCTGACTTCCTCTTATGTTGTTATGAAGGAAGAGCTTTTGACAGCTGATGACCTCTAAGAATGAGGATATTATCCCTGAAAAGTTACCATCTCTTTCTTTCTTCTCATTTGTCTGTTATATATTAATGGTATATTTGGAGTCAAAACATAGCAGTAGGTATAAACTCATTAATGAAAAACACTTAGAAAAAAATGGGCTGGGTGTGTGATGGCTTATGTCTGTAGCTCTAGCACTTTGGGAGGCCAAGGCGGATAGATGGCTTGAGGCCAGGACTTTGAGACCAGCCTGGGCAATATACCCAGACCCCCATCACTACAAAAAATAAGAAAAATGAGCTGGGCCTAGTGGTACGTACTTATAGTTCCAGCTACTTGTGGGGCTGAGGTAGGAGGATTGCTTGAAGCCGGGAGTTGAAGGCTACAGTGAGCTATGATTCTGCCACTGCACTGCAGCCTGGGTGGCAGAGCAAGACCCTGTCTCTAAAATATAAAAATTAAATTAAAAAAAAGAAAAAAGGTTACTTTTTATGTGTGATGAAAAATAAAACATTTCCACAGCTCTAGCCACAACGAGTATTTTTGCTGCTCTGGGTCCACTGAGAGAAAGAGTTCTTTAAGTTGCCCGGCTTTTCTAAGTCGAATATGGACCTCTGAAGTAATTCACACAGTGGAGAATCCAGATACTATACTTGAAAAGAAAGGACTTTGGCTATGACAACTGACTTGGATTATTGGGGACCTGGATACTTTTTGTGCCCTCCCCTTTCTTGGCTCGTGGCTCGAGGCTCAGTTAGTCAAATGGAGATTGATTTGGTGCACATCCAAACCTCAAGAGCACTTACTACCTTCCCTTGCCCTCAAACTTCTGCTCTGCACTCAACCCTCCCACTTACCAAATACTAAATAATAGCTCTTAAAGATCCCCAGAAAGTCACGTCTTTAAACACCAGAGAAAATATTTATTATATATCATACCATATTACCCTCACGTGCAGAATGGAAAGCAATAGAAAGTCCAAGCCTCACTCTTCACTTTATGTTGTGAAATTAATGAGGTAACGGGGTAAGAAGTGTTTTGAAGCCTGTCTTCTCTGTGACTATTATTCCCAACCCCACAGGTACCTGTCTTCTAAGGTAAGAGCAGAGGATGGCATTGAGTTTTCAGTGAATTGTAACTTTGAGGATGACAGTGGTTGGCCGATGGGGTGGACAGCTCTTGTCTGGACAAAGTGTGCTTCCCTCTTGCAAGTCCCCTGTGTCCTTCCCTCTCTCCTCTTTGATACACAGGCATTGTGGCGTCAGAGTACATCACATTCCAGAGAACCTCTCAGTCCTTACATAGAGGGCCTCTTAGCCGTTTTTGTGCCAGTGGATCTCTTTAGCATTCTGGTGAAGCCTGTGGATTGCCTCTCAGAATAATGTTTTAAAATATGTAAATAAGATATATACAATTATAAAGGAAACAAATTATGGTGAAATATAGTTATCAAAGTATTCAAAACACAAAATTGTGATATAGTAGTATAAGATGAATGAATTATATAATAGGATAATGCATTTAAAATATAAGGAAGGAAGTAAAAGTTAAAAGATATTTTTCAAGATACCATCATGCAGACTGTTGTTATTTAGATAAATTAAGGACATTAAATTGTGCATTAAACTGATCTTTGATTCATGTCTTGTCACAAACCATTACAGATAGGGATTACTGGGACATAATGCCCATATCTGGGTCACCAGTGTGTGAACCTGCAACTTTACTGTTTGGAGCATGAATAACTACAATGCACAAAGTCTCCCAGTAGTTGCCCAGCAAGGTCACAGGAACATTTTGAATAGAAAAATGGCAATCATGTACAATCAGGAGTGATTCTGACTGTGGAGTAACTATGGAGTAGGGATAAATGTAAATGTGATATCTTTGTGATATCTGCAACAACCGTAATGTAACATGACAATGTCTGGTTTTTATTGGTGACAAAGTCATAGGGACAGGTAATACCATTGCAAGGGAGCAGGACAGTTTGACAACATTCATAATCAGAGGAACTGCTAAATTCCATTTCAAATTTAGGGAAAATTAAAACATAATGTTTGATCACCCAAATTCACGGATCCCCTGAATCTTGTGGCCACTTACTGTGGCTTTCAAATACTTCTAGTCAAAAATTCTCAGACTAAGATGCTGGGCTGTCATACATGAGCTGGCTGGAATTCCTTGATGTTTATTTGACAGTGCTCCACAAAACAAGTTTGGACTGATATACCAATAAGACCGCCTCTAAGGAAAAATAAAAGAAACTAAAATTAAGGCTAGAAAGAGTTAAAGAGTCTGAAAGTAAGGCAAAGCCCAGACTACACATGCACAGTAACTTTCTTCAGTGTGGACAGCAAAATTAATAAATAAACTAAAAGAAATTAAATATTAGTCTTTAACAACATCTAATCAGGTGAGAACTAATAACAAGGGAAAAGTTTTGTAAAATTTTGTAATGAATATTTTATAAATGAAGATACATATAGCTACAATTTCCCATTTTCCCTATGTGTGACAACTTTGGGGACACCCTGCCGTATAAAACACACTGATTTAAAAAAAAAGACTCTGTTCTCTCTATTAGGGAGACATGACATATGAGGAGAAGAATCTAAATGCCTCATCCGGGGTGAGACCCCTGGCATGGCATTACTTCCATAGCTAAACATTTAGGAGAAGGAAGAAAAGCTGAATTGCCTATGAAGAGAGCAAGAAAATTTAAGCAAATCTCAATCCAGGTGAGATTCGATGGACATAAAATAAATTCTTCAAGTACCCACATTAGGTTGGTTCCCCTGAGGTATTTTGTTGAGTGTCCAGTGTGTTACGTCTTCTGTGAAATAGATTTTTACATTCTCACTGAGAGGTCTCCAATTCACTAGCAAAATGAGTGTTTGACATGCTCTATGGTGCATTGGCTCTCAATTCAGTGAGGCATCAAGAATCCTGGCCCACTTCCAATGAAGGGCAACCACAAACATTGACTCCCGTGAACTGTTTTCTGTTCCTTTGGTTCATAGTGAAAAGCATGTAAGGGCATATGTGATGCCTTTTAACCATGAGTGATGTATGCCTCAAAATATGCAGGCTCCTCTAGTAAACAAAGACTTCTCTACTCCTATGCCATGCCATAGAAGATTTTAAAGAGAGACAGCCATTAGGGATGTTCATGAGACTGTGATGTGGGCATGTATGTATTAACTTAAATTTTGTTATTTTGGTACAAAGAGAAGTATGTTGATGTCAAGGCTGGCTTTGGTGACAGGAAACGTAACATAGTGGCTGAGAGAGCTGGCTGCAGGATCAGCCTGCCTGGTCGCATCCTGGCTCTTGCAATGGGTAGTTTGGCAAGTCATTCTGTTCCCCACAGATATAAAGAGATTGATAATAGGACCTATGCCCTAAAATTGTTTTAAGGATTAAATGAGCTACCATGCAAAGTGCTTAGAAGAATCATTGACATATAGTAAGCACCACACCCATTGGGGTTGCTGTAATCCCACTTTTCTTTTCTTTATGCCCTACTTCCTAAGGAGCTTCATCTTATTAGCATGATACCACTAAAATCTGCTTGGGGCTTTGGGGCAAAAGTAGTTCAACCAGTCCAAAAGAAAAGAAAAGAAAAAGAAATAAAATTTCCATTCTAAATGGAGTTGATTTCTGTACCACTGGAGGGAAGCAAAGAAGGAGCTAATGGAGGTGATTTCTGTGCAGACCTTTGTGAGCTCCAAAATGAAAAGACTTGAGAGTAACCGTTTCCCCATAGGGATGAGGGAATTGGTCCCTGCCTATGAGTTTGTCAGGCAGGATATACAATATCTGAAAGTCTTCCTAAGCACGTTGGAACCTGCTTTGAAAATTACTATATGGATGGAGCCAAACATGGAAAAGAGCAAACAGTACCAGCAGGCGTGGGGTTTCCAGCACGTGGCTCAGCTCTGGTATGGGAAAAAGTGTGCTAAATGTCAAGGCTGCCACTTGAAAGGGATGTTTCACACACCTCTCTTTATGGAACAAAACTTCTGTGACTTTATTTAAGGTTGTATGTATGAACGGTCTGCAGAGTTTCTGTCAAAGCCCATTGTAATTACGATAACTGGATGGGTCCAAAATCAAAATCTTGGTAGGAGGAGCATAGTCATTTGTCACAGGTCTGCTTAAGGATATGAAACTATATCATAAAGCAAAAACTGGATTTAAAAGAACATTCCTCTGGAATTTCTCTAGTCCAAAGAAATTATTTAGGTATAGATGGAAATTAAATGTGTTTTTCAATTTCTGACTTGAGTCACTTCCTTTTAATAATAATTTGTCATTCTTGGAGAAAGAGGGTGAGCCACCCAGATGACATGTGCTGGAGTTGTTAGCATGTGATGATGATGATGGATTTGCATTGATCCCTCTGTGTTCTTCCCTTGTGGCTTACAGACAACCACTGGTGTTTTTGAAGCACTTGCCTGGAATTATTGATGAAGACTTTACCATGGAAAAGACCAAAGTTATTCATCACCATAGTAACCAAACTCATGACTGTAGTACTGTTGTTGCTCTTCTCAGGCACAGCCAAAGACCAGCCATGTGCCTTTTTGTAATAGGAATTACATGTAGTACCTAACAGTTGGATGTGTTCTTTATGAGTGACTTCTAAGTGCCAGAACCTGTGCTGAGAGCTCTAAAGGCATTTTTCTCATTTAATATTAAAAATAATCCTGAGAAGTACATACTAGTATTTTTAGTCCCACATAAGTTAGGACATTTTTTGGTAATACCTTAAAAACCAATGGGGTCCATGGACAAAAAGCTCAGAAACCTCCAAACCAGCAATCATCATTAGTTAATCTCTCAAGAATGTGTTACTGAGCAACTATTGCATACAGAACACTGTGCTAGGCACTGAATGACAAGAGAGATAATGATCCTTGCTCACTGGCCATAAGTATGAGACCTAAATAGTACCTTTGAACTTGGGAAAAGTGAACTCCATTTTATTATGGAAGAATTATGTAGTGTCTCTTGAGCACTAAGAAGTGTCTGAAACTCATTACTGATAGATACATCAACCAGAGATTCTCAGGGGGATGGGAGAAGACACGTTTGTAAGGGGCAATACCAGAAAGGAGCATAGGTAGCTTTTATTAAAAGCCATATATTCAAATATATTCAATAGGTTGGGTGCGGTGGCTCACACACTGGGAGGCCAAGGTGGGAGGATGGCTTGAGGCTCAAAGTTAGAGCCCAGACTAGGCAATATAGTGAGACCCTGTCTATACAAAATTAAAAAAAAATTGTTTTAATTAGCTGGGCATGCACCTGTAGTCCCAGCTACTTGGGAGGCTGAGGCAGGAGGATTGCTTGGGCCCAGGAGTTTGAGGTTATGGTGAACTATGATCACGTCACTGCACTCTAGCCTGGGTAACAGAATGAGACCCTGTCTCTAAAATATATATATATGAATATATATATTTAATATATATATGCTCAATTGAATCAATATATAGAGATACATAAACTTACTGTATTCATAGTACAAGCTGCATCTTGCAAAATGCCGAAGAAAAAGAAAGGAAGCATGGGTAGGAGGGGTGGAACATGAGCACAAAGGTTGAAAAACACAAGGTAAAACTGACCTGAAGATGCCTGTGGGTCCAGCTCCCCTCATGGAGCAAAGAGTAGCCTATAAACATGCATAAATCAGTCAGAATATCTGGGTGCCCTCATAGAGCCAAAGGAAATCCTCTCTGCAAACAAAGGTCAGGCAGTTAGTGTATTGCCCCCAGTGAATTGACCATGCTCCTCTTCATAGGGCAAAAGGACTTGTTACTTCCAAAGTGCTATTAATATGAGGTCTTATCTTTAATCATATTTTTTAAAGATAAGATGCTGATCTGTTTTCAAAGTTTAAGTGCAGTGAAGTCTAAAATATGTTACTCTCTAAAATAAGGTGCTCTTGGCTGATTTATAAATCAGGATGAACTAAAATTGGAAATTACACTTTAAATATTTCAATTTACATATGAGATTTCTCTCACAGTTTAACATACATGGGCTGTAGGACTAAAATAGATTGTCCTAATCATTTGCAATTTCACAGAATCTCCTATGGAACCAAATTGGAAGTCAGGACATCTTTTATTCAGATAATAACTTTAAGAAAGATACTTCTGTTTTATATCTTTGAAAGGAAAAAAAATAATGATGAATGAGTTGTGTTAAAATATGGCATAATTATGTTATTAAGTGTTTACCAGTCCCCAAAGTTATATGAGTAGAAAAATATTAAATACTTAAAATAATAAAAATAAGGATTAATTATATAATCATAGTGCAGCAATTCTACAGCTCCATATCTAACATGACTTCGAAAAATTTTAGTCCATTTCAGATCAATGTAATCCTAGATTGCTTTCCATATTTGCAAATAAATTATCATCTACCCAATGCAGAGGTTAATGAAATCAATGAGAAAATTACCAAGGAAGATATGAATTTGTATTGATAGTGCTTTGACCAATTTTGACATTTTACACTAAAGCAAATTTTGAATATTGACAATATGTCAAGTATCTTGGTCTTGTTTTCTCCTAGAGGTGATTTCACTAGTATATTCCAAAGTATCTAGTTAATTAACTAGACAATTCTAAAGAATCTAGTTAATTATGATTTCTTGGTGTTACTAGGTAGAGAAGCTAAAGGATGGAGAGAAAATAGCAAAGTTTTAGGTTGAGTATTTTGTGTTCAACTGAGGGGCACAGAAATAGATGTGACATTGCTTACCCACTGCACAGTCAAGACGGTAGACAGAATAGTCACCAGAGCAAAGAGTAACAGAAGGTTTTCATACTGTATAGACATAAGCTTTTATTAACTCCAAGTTAGCTAATATTGATTGTGCACTGACTATGTGACAGACACTGTGCTAGGTGATAGAAAAAATAGAGGAAAGTTAAAAACTGTCTCTGGACTCCAGTAGTCTTGATTCTATTTGGCAGGAGAAAGTAACCTACATAGAAAACAAAACTCCAAAACACAACTTGACAAGTACCATAAGGTATTTGCCTTCCTCTCTCCCTGTCTCTCCCTACTTTCGTCGCTTCCTTCCTTTCTTCATCTCTCTCCCTCCTTTGCCCTCTCTCCCCTCTTTGTGGCATGAATTTATCACTGGTCCAAGTGCCTGATAACAATGGATATCCACGCTATTTCGCCATTACTAGTTTTTTGTACTGTCAGGGTCATGCTCATTCTATACCCCAATAAACATTATCTGCGTAAATGAAAACTTTCTTGACACACTTTGAACTTTAATGTCTCAATTATCACTTTTCCACTATTGCCCACGGAAATGAAAACATTTGAATTACTGCAAAGAAAAGCCTCTATGCCGCTATGAGAATAATGTGACAGTTGTGTGTGTGAGAGAGAGAGCTGGGAGGGTGATGTGAAGGTAAATATAGGTATTGCAGAATCATTTTTTTCATGGTAGCATTGGTTAATTCAGTCAGGTAGATTATTTAGGTGGAGATATATATATAAAAAGTACTCCATGGTGACTTTATTTCAGCATGCCGTGGAAAGCTTTGCTGTTTTGAGGCAGTAATTGACCCACACCTTGCACTGAGTGTACCTTGAATGTATTTTAGATTGAAAGTTCCACAAGGGCATGAGAGTGGCTGCCAGAAAGCAGAGAGAGAGAAGGCCATTTTTATGATTTGCCAAGACACTGCCCCTGACTCCCCATCATTTTCCAGTAAAAAATATCTTAGTGTTGAATTCAGTGTCATGACAGAGGGGTATCAGTTTTCATCCTCTATAGCAGGAATATCTAATCAATAAATCATTTCAGTAACAAACTGAAACACTCTTAATATAAATAAATTAGCAAATTCTAGACAATGAAAATAACCAACATAGTGAAAAAACATGGTATTTTATTGTTTGGTGAATTCTTGGTTGGTGATCTGAATTCCCTAATACCGTAGTATAACACTCCTTTCTCAGTTCCTTATTTATATGAGCACATCTAGGCGGTTGCACACAAATACACATACACACACACACACCCCTCAGGAATTACATGACTTCAAGGAACTTTTTCTTCATAAAACATTGAAGATTCCTGATTTATAGGATGCTGGTGTAAAAGTCCCAATGTAGCATCTGGTTGTTGACAACATGCGGTCAGCAGGGGGAAACAGCACATTTTATGGTGTCTAGACTTTGTTTTATCTGGTAGATTTTTGGTGACATATTTAGCTTTTTGTAGACAATTCTCAAATTACTGACTCAGCATTCAGTGTGGTTCAGTTTATCACGATCCATCATCTCTAATCTGGTCTTGAATAGCAGGATGTTGTAGGTCCAGATTGAAGTGTGACCTTTGAATGTTTTTCATTCATGCTTGATTACTATATCCTAGAGGTCTAGACAGTGTTATTGGTTTCTCACCAACATAAACATCTGGCAAAAAAAAAAAAGGAACTAAACTAGATGAGTAAGAACATTCCTAATCTACCTTTACAGTATGTTATATTTAAAATACAACTTTTTTGTAAATGAATCCCATCTCAGGTTCTAAAGTATGCCATCAAACGTATTGTTTTTCAGCTCTGATAAGACAGTCTTTGGACTATAATTTTTCACTGATGGAAACAAGTCTGAGCATGCCATTTCAGGCTGCAATAGAAACATCTTTCTTTTGTGCTATTACAAGAAGCTAGAATTTCATTTAGTGAATTCCAGCCAAATGAAATTAGCACATGCATGTTGACTCATGTGTAGCTCATGGCAGGACAAATGAGATGATAACCCAATGGGGGTGGGGCAGAATGGTGATGAGACCAAACACAGCCACGTGGGCAGTAGTTCTCAGGCCTTCTAAAGTTATTATCGGGCCTTCTAAAGTTTTATTTCACATGAGTTGATTTTAATATTCTAGGAGATATTCATTATATTGGAACTATGCAGAGGGCTTATTTAAGAGCCAGAACCCCCCAGGGTAAAGTAACATGCCACTGAGTCGAAGGGAGAAACTAAGGCCCTTTCTTTTATGCTGGGGCTACAGATCACTTCCAACCAACCACCACACAAAACATACCTGCAGCCATGAGCACAAGATAGGAGCACAGGTAGGATGGATAACAGGACCATTCCAAAGTGCTTGCCTGACTCATGTCTTTTACATGCAAATGGCACATATATCAATGTCATGAGAATAACACCAGACATTTTACACTTAGAATATTGTAAATTTATGAAGTGTACATTCAGCAACTAATTCCAATTTATATACAAAAGTTTGTGTATAGTATTTTCTTTTTTTTTCTTCCTTTTTTTTTTTTGGCTAAAGAAAGGAGGGGGGAAAAGGGTTTCCTTCAGTCCTTCAGCGATTATTTGTAAAAATTGATGACTTAGAACTCAAGACTGTTTCTAGCCAAAGCTCTTTGGCACAGTATGATCATTGCATAACTAAAGATAAACACAGAGGGTAAACTCCAGAAAAATTATGTCAAAGTAGTGCCTGAAAATCTATTGTATAAATGCCCTTTGCACCATTTAAGACAATAACAACAGACCCCAACCAGCTACCCTGTGCATACCCCAAGGATTAGCCGGTACATCAGAGACAAGTGTGGGGGAAAAAACAAACATTTAATTTAAATTAAAACATTTAATTTAGTAATGAAGGAAGGAAATAAGGGAGAAAGTGTAGTCTGGGAAGGGCATTTGCAGGGAGGTAAGGGTGAACCACTGTCTGCTCTCTTGGAGACTATGACAAATGGATCAAAACTGGACACCCACTTTTTCGGCCACCACCACACACATTCCGAGCTCCCATTCTTGTGAGGCCAGTTCACAGAATATGTTTTTATTTCTGTGACCCTGAGCACGACTCCCACTTTGCTGCATAAAGTATTCTCTTATTGAACCTTCATGGCCTTCCGTCCTCGTTAATCTCTACCACCTACCCACACATACCTCCACTCTCAAACAACTTCTGTGGTTGTCTGCTATTTTCCCTTATCCATGCTTGTACTTAAAGTGAGATATTGAGTTCAATAAGCTGATAATGCATAATTTGTTCTTGTCTGTGAATGCTTTCTTTTCCTTGTTCCCAGTTTCTCCCCCTAATCAAACTTAAACTAAATTGAATGAATAAAAGACCATTGTTTGAACTATCCCCTCGTCTCAAAACAAAAATGCGTGTTTTGAAATCACGGGAACTTACGTAACACCTCTGTTTTTAAATGGAGCTTAGGAAAATAGCATTTGACAACGTTTATGACTATAGGAAAAAGCTGCACCATACCTTGTACAAATTGAGTTCTAAGGGTCAAAAGCCAAGTGCTTGTAATAACTTTTTAAGAATAGGTAATCTTTTTTCCCTTTGAAGACCGAAGTATGTACTAATTGCTTTTGTAAAATGAAGGTGATGTTGCTATAGCTAATGGGCCATGCAGTTGTACCCTGGGACACTCGATCCCAGTGTCTCATGTGGCTTAAGTTGCTGTTTTCATAACATACTCATTGTTTTTGATTCGATATAGTTTGGGTAACATTTGAAATTATCTATGCTTAGTAAAAAGCTTTTCCCCAAAAATATCATTGTATAGGTTATCAATTAACTTATAGTAGTAGTATTTTTATTGAATATCTTAGACATGCAAGATACGCATGTATCTACCACTAACTTAAGTAATAAAACATTACAATTACTGTTGAAGCCCTCTGTGTGCCCCTTCAAGGATCACATTTCCCTCCCTCCTTCCTTCCCTCCCTTCTCTCTGACTCCCCCTGAAATTCTCCAATCCTGAATTTGGAGTTTAACTATTTTCAGACTGGTTTTACACTCATTACATATTTAAGTATCCCACAATAATATTGATTATTATTTTGCACATAAAAGTTTCAAATACACCATACTACAGACATTCTTCTGCAACTCTCTTTGCTCAAAATTATATTTTTGAAATATATTCATGTTCAAACATAAAGTGCATTTCTTCTTAGTGCTGTTATATAAGTACACCATAATTTGCTTTTTCCTTCTGTTGAGAGGCATTTAGGTTGTTTCCAACTATCTGCTGGTAGGAGCACTTGCTGTTATGAATATTATGTCACTGTGTGTACATGTGTAGAAATTTCTCTGAGGCTGAGTAATTCATTTAAGGATGGAATTTCATAGTCTAAGATATGTACATCTTCTGTGACCAAGTGTATTTCACACTGACCAGTGGTATATTAGAATACTCATAATAGAAAAGAGAATTTTTCAAATGCTATGAAAGTTATAGAATATTTACTTAAAAACATAAAAATGTAAATGGCATAGATAAAAAGATATTAGCAAAGTCAATACCAATTTGATGGTGAGTACAAGTGGAACCCATTCTTCGGGTCTTGTGTCACAGTTGTTTTATTTTTTTAAAAAAGTAAATCACGTTTACGAAGAAGGATAGGGTTTAAGAAGAAGTAATGCCTCAGTTGTGCATAATGGCCTAGTTGAAATTCAGAAAACTGCATGATTCTATTTTTTTTTTGTGGATTATAGGGAAAATCTGTTTCCTAGCTGTCAGATATTTTAATTTATTTAATGACACTTATTAGTAAAATTGGGTGCTTTTGCCTAGATGCCGTAACTTAAGGTAGTAGATTGCAAAAGGACACGATACTTCAAATTGTTGGTATCCTCACAGTGAGATTTTGCAGCTCTTCCTATCAAGAGATGGAGGCTGTTTCCCCTCTCTCTGAATCTAAGATGACCTTGGAACTTGCTTTGGTGACTGGAATAAAGTGAAAATGATATTGTGTCAACTCTAACCCTGGGCCACAAATGTACATGCTTCTGTTCTCCCTCTTAGACTTTAGCCTGTGTCATGAGAATAAGCCTGGGCAACCCTGCTGGAGGATGAGAGACTACATGGAACAGAAGTAAGTCATGCCAGCTCAGGCCATCCTAGACTGGCCTTCCACTGGCTACCTTGACCACAGACACATGATTAAGCCCAGCAGAGACCAGAAGCATTGCTCAGCTGAGCCCAGCCCAAATTGCTAATTGTGAAGTAAATAAATGGCTATTATTCTAAGTCATTTTATTTTGGACTGGTTTGTTATACAGCAAAAACTAACCAATTTGCCAAAATACTATCATGCTGTAATTACAAGCCATGCACTTAAGAGAAAAGAAAGAGATTTTGGCTTCAGAACTCAAATTTGTAAAGAAAAAGTGCTATTTTTCCTCTTGGAATGTTTTGCTATCAACATTTTGTTTGTGTTAGTATTATATTTTTTAAGAGTTTCTGGAAAAAAATTTTATTATCTTTATTACCATGTTTTTTTTCTACCCTCTCAGTATCCAATTGGACTTGCTAGATTGGAAGCTCATATTCAAGAGATAGGGATTAAGAGGATCTTGTCCTAGTGTACACCACAGTATTATGAGGGCAATAGAATTTTGAGAAATGTTTGATTATTTCTGTAGCCACACAAGTAGCAAGTCTTAGCCCAAAGAAAAATGGACTTTCCCTTATGAGGTGAGGAAGAGTTAAAAATAGATAATAGAAGGGTTCTTCTAGGCTTTTAGTAGTACTTTTTTGGAAAATGAAATTACTACATGTTCAGAAGAATACAAAGAACAGCATAACATTCACTAATAATCCTGCTATTCAGAGATAGTTAACATTATAGTATATTTCTTCCCATGTTTTAAATATAATTTTGCAGGTTTTTAATCTTTTATAATGTTTCTATGTTATTTTTATTTTCCCTAAAAATACACATTAATTTTCCTTTAAATTATTTTTGTAAAATAATTTTAATAACCATATATTCTATTCTGTGTATATATTATTATTGAATTTGGGTTATATTCCAATAAAATTACGTATAATTTAGGTTCTCTTGCATTGTAAATTGATAGAATAATATATTCAACACTTTTGTTCATAAATCTCTGTACAAATATTCATGTTTCTAAGTATTTTCTTAGGACATATGCTTAGAAGTAGAATTATCAGGTAAAAGGGCATTAATATCTCAAGGCTCCTGAAATATGTCAAATTGCCACTGAAAATGATGGCACCAATTCCTATTCCTGGCTGCAGTGAATGAGAGAGATTCTTTCAATGCATCTTCATCAGTATTAAGTATACACTTATTTAAAAATCTGGACTGTTTTGAAAGACACAAATCTTATTGCTTATTTTACATTTTTATTGCCAGTAAAGTTCACTAGTTTTTCCAGTATTTATTACCAATTTTCATTTTCATGTTGGAAGAACATTATGATTATATCATTTCCTTTATCAAAAGCATTTAAATTTCTGTGAACTCTTTATAGATTAACAATTTTAACCTCTTTTCATATTTCTTGCATATAATATTCACAGCTTGTTGTTTGGTTTCTAAATTTGATAAACAGAAGTCTTAAATTGTTAGATAGATATATCTACTGAAGTTTCCACTTGAATTTTTAGTTACTTTTTAGTTTAAAATACTTTTCCTTATTCCTAGATCATATAATTATTGTCATTTTCTTCTGTTTCTGTATATTTTAATTTTTTCTGCTTCCTTTTTATTGCAAAATATTAAAGGGGGTACAAAGGTTTTTGTTACATGGGTACTTTGTATAATGCTTAAGTTGGGGCTTTTAGTGTGCCCATCAGCAAAATAATGTTCACCGTACCCAACAGGTAAGTTTTTACCCCTCAGTACCCCCTCTTCTTCTTGGTTTCCAATGTCCTTTACATCTCTTTGTGCTGGTGTGTGCTCATCATTTAGCTCCCAATTATTAGAGAGCACATGTGGTGGTTGTTTTTCCATTCCTGAGATACTTTGCTTAGGATCATGGTCTCGGTTCCATCCAAGTTGCTGCAGAAGACATAATTTCAATCCTTTTTATGGCTGGGTAGCACTCTATGGTGTGTGTGTGTGTGTGTGTAACATTTTCTTTATCCATTCATCAACTGATGGGCACTTAGGTCGATTCCACATCTTTGCAATTGTGAATTGTGCTGCAACAAACATTCAAGTGCAGGTGTCTTTTTAATGAAATGACTTCTGTTCCTTTAGCTAGATACACAGAAGTAGAATTGCTGGATCGAATAGTATGTCTACATTTGTTTCTTTGAGAAATCTTCATACTGTGTTCCATAGAGAATGTACTGATCTGTAGTCCCTCCACAGTGTATAAGCATTCCTTTTTCTCTGCATCCACACGAGCATCTGTTGTTTTTGACTTTTTAATAATGGCCATTCTAACAGGGGTAAGGTGGTAACTCCTTGTGGTTTTAATTTGCATTTTCCTGATGACTAGTGATGTTGAGCATTTTTTCATATGTTTGTGGGCCATTTGTCTATCTTCTTTTGAAAAACTTCTCTTCATGTCTTTTGCCCACTTTTTGATGGGGTTGATTTTTTTTCCTTGTTTATTTGTTGAGTTCTTTGTAGATTCTGAATATTAACTCTTTGTCAGATGTATAGTTTGTGAATATTTTCTCCCATTCTGTAAGTTGTCTATTTACTCTGTTATTTCCTTTGCTGTGCAGGAGCTTTTTATTTAATTAAGTCCCATTTATTGATTTTTGTTATTGCTGTATTTGTCTTTGGAGTCTTAGTCATAAATTCTTTGCCTAGGCTTGTGTCTAGCAGAACTTTTATGATTTCTTCTAGAATTTTTACGGTTTCATGTCTTACATTTAAGTCTTTTGTCAATCTTGGATTAATTTTTGTATATGGTGAGAGATAGGGGTCCTGTTTCATTCTTCTCTATGTGGCTACCCAGTTTTTCCAGCACCATTTATTGAATAGGGCTTCCTTTCCCCAGTGTATGTTGTTGTCTGCTTTGTCAAAGATCACTTGGCTGTAGGCAGATGGTTTTATTTCTGGGTTCTACTCCTTCACTCTGAATGCTTCCTGTCACTTCTCAGATGATTCACAATGCTCTCTCCAAGAAGGCCCATCTGTAGGTGGGCATCCACCTGCAACTTTCAATCCTCTCCTTGAGAGTAGCATAAGCAGGCTGCTTGTAGTTCACCATCTTGCCCCTCCCATTTTTGTGCTTCTGAATATTCAGCCAGAGAGTCAGTTACAACTCCTAGTGATAATATGTATAGGAAGAATGAATTACCCCAGGTGAACTATGGTGTGAGAATCTTCCTTTCTCTTCTCTTAGGTAATATAAACTTAGGAGATTGTGGTAAAGTAAAAAGATATTTAGTCTAACTTTGATAGTTGAATTTTTTCTAACATACTCTTGAGCTTTTGCTCTAATCTCCAGAGAGACAGCACTATCACCAAGAGAGATGACCTACCATCAGAGTCATTCTTTGTCTGACAAAATCCAGTTGAGAGGAGTGAGATCTGTTTCCACATCAGTAGTTAGTCTGACCATTGTGATGAGAAACTTAGAACACATGTGCATTTGAGAGAGTGAATTGACAGCAAGGCATGTTGGAAGTTGGCCTTAATGGTTTTTGGTTTTGTAAATAAAATCACTCCAAAACTTGCATATTTTCTTCCTCTTAGTTGCTTCCTGATGGCTTTATAACATGACAAAGGACTTTCTTTTCTCAAAATATTAGCTAAACTTATCCTTTATTGCAACATGCTTGGATATCATTACATTAAGATTGAACTAGAGTAACATAACTATTAACAGCATTGTAGATTTTATATTAATAGAAATTATTTACCATGTACTCTCGACCTACTTCCAAACCTAGAGAAGTTTACAAAAATGTAGATACTATGAAGTCAACAAGTCTATAATCATTAAAGGGGAAGTACCAACTAATGGAAGCAAGGGTTGTGATGAAGATGGGAAATATAGAGTGGAATAATTAAAACATAAAACAGAGCCAATGGGGACTAATATTTAATGAATCAAATAATTCTAAGGTTCCTGGAAGCTAAGGCAAAAAGGGAAACATATGGGTTACACAGCTATATAAAAAAGGGAGACACAGCAGAAGATACCAACCATCTCCCAGCCTAGAACTCTGAGAAAAACCAAACACATGGGTTGGGAACTTTGAACAATGTAATGAACAGTGTCTTCAATACAATTCTACAGCATCATCAGAGACCTTCCTTAGATGCTCATTTTTATATTGGTCCTATTAAAAAATGAGGATATAATGTATTAACATTAGTTAGTTTTGTGAAGGCATTTCTTGAAGAATCAGATGAGAAAGCACTATTGATCACAGGATGGATTTGGAATGAGAATCTATAGCAAAGAAGAAGTTGCAAGTATCAGGACTAGTAAGTAGAATTAGGATATTTGAAATAAATCAATTCAGTAGCACATTTACATGTTACCTGAACACAGTTGAAAGAGAGGCAAAGCTAAGTTGGAAAGAGAGAGGGAAGGAGGAGAACTGTAACAGGTTTACATTTTGGCTTATGTCTACCAGGTTTTTTTCATGTGGTTCAAGAGTCTGCATTCTTAATGACTATCCTTCCTATCCTGCACACCACAAAGAGGTAGATTTCACCTCTCTAAGGAGGGATCGGGATAAAGAGTTGAACAGAACTGAGGTGAAGATGAGTGATTTATGATCATCTTTTGTCAGAGCTGGCATTTTTAGTTTGGAACCCTCTTATCTAATTTCTCTGGTTTCCTACCTGCACCTATTTTTTCCCCATTTCCCCCTTATTTTATGGCAAAGTTAGATAGTGTTGTCAAAAATATAGAAAATACATATTCATATTTACATGATTTAAATCCAATTCTATATTCAATTTGGATAAACTCTTCCCATCTTAATGTATGCATGTCTCTGTGTGTATATAGATAGATAGATAGATAGATGGAGAGATAGATGTGTATGAGAGAATTTTTAAACTTTTTATTATGGAAAATTTCAAACACATAGGAAAGTAGACAGAAGGGTATAATGAATAGATCAATTGTCTCCTTGCTGCACCAGTTATTGCCATTTTTTCCAACTTTATTTTATCCCTCTTACCTCCTACTTTTTTCTAATATTTTATCATAAAACTTTTCAAATATACAGAAAAATTGGAAAATTGTAAAGTGAACACTCATATGTCTGAAACCTAGATCCTACAATTAATCTGTTCCTGTACTTGTTTTATAACATATCTATCCATCCCTCCACTTATCTATCCACCAATCCCTCTTAAATTTTGATGTATTTCTAAGTAAGTTGCAGATATCACTACATTTTCCCCAAATGCTTCAGCTAGTGAATTAGTGAGTACATTTATTTATAGTTCCTTATTTTGGGGTAAAATAACATACAGTGAAATTCCTAAATTTTAAGTGCACCAATTGATTAGTTTTGACATACACATACACCTGTGTAGTCCAAATTCCTACTAAACTATATGATTTGGAATGTAACCATCATCCTAGAAAAATCATGATTTTTACCAGTCAATTCATGCCTGAATCCCCATCCCAAGAGACAACTACTTTTTTGATTTTTCTAACCTTACATCAGTTTTGCCTCTTTTAGAAAGTCATATAAATGAGATCATATAATATGTGTTCTTTTGTATAAGGGGTCTTTTACTCAGCACAATGTTTTTGAGATTTATTCATGCTGCATGTATAAATAATTTGTTTCAATCCCCTACCTAAAAAAATTATGAAGTATTTTAAAACAAATGCATTATGTCCTTTTGCCAATCAATGCTTCCATTTCATTTGTACTCTCATTTGTATATAAGATATATTTGTATATATAAGTTTCTCCCATCATAATCTTTTCACTTCCTTCCTTCTGGTAAGCCACAGGTTACCCAATGGTTTTGCCTGCCTGGACTCCATATCACTGACGCACTTATATTACCAGACAACTTTGTGATAGTATCATGAATGAAGGAAATGTAGCACTTTCTCCTTGAAGGAAACATTTTTGCTATATTAGTCTTTCAATTTTTTTCAAGAAATTCATTTCCTTTCCTTCCCTGAATCTTTCCAGAAATTTCTGCCCACTTGATTTTTCCACCCCCATCTTTATATGCATCACATCCCAATCATGCCATTCATTACTCCACTCATCCATGCTCTGTAACAGGAACTATTTTACATGAATGATCCTATTTCGTGGATCCTTTGATTGTGTCATTCATAGACGGAGAAAATCATAGTAAATAGAGTGGGAAATCATGGTGAATTAGGAGTACAATTTTTACTCTACCTGAAAGTACTTCTGTTTCCTGAATATTTTGGTATAAATATTTTAAAAGTTGTTTTATACTTTCTGTCAATTTGAAATTATTTTACCCTCAAATGTCCAGAGAAAAGCTTTTGACCTAAAGTACCAGCAGTTTAATTGTGGGACTGGGAATGAACAAGGTTAGTCTATGTTCCGCTTCACCACAGATGTCAGGTTAATTAGTAAAAAGCCCAGAAGGAGCAATTTAGGGATTTGATTTTCATCACCCACTGGAGAAAAAAAATCAGCTACTGGGAGAGTTTTCTCAGTATGTCTGCACTCTGTTATTCCTTCACTTAAAATTTGACAACCAGAATAAAATGAACCCTCTTGCATTGGGAGATCACCTGTGGTGGTAAACACATTTACTTCCTCTTTCGTGAGAAGCAGAAAAATTCAAGTGGGGCTTACTTATTCTAAAATGTGTTGTCACTTAAAATTTTAAGAAAAATATAATATAAAATCAAGATTTTATTTTAAAATGTCTCTTGTATCTTTATATGCTATATTATATAGTACAAATAATATATAATTTAAGAAAAAATAAGTAGTTATATTCTTGGAAAAATACAATAGTTTGAACCAACTCACCATAAAATACGCTAAAATTTATGAAATTGGGACCTTTATAAAAATAAGCTTCCCAGGTTTTCCTTTCCTTTATTTAAAAATGGCCACATCAGGATACATAACAGCACAAAATTATTATGATAATGGCATCCCACTTTGGCATAAAAATAAATGTCAGTTGAAAGTAAAAATTCTCCCCTCTTTTACCATGTTTCTCTCCTCTTTTACCATGACGTTTCTGTCATGTACTTGAATAAGTACTTGTTGAAACACTAAGTATAAAATACTTGTTGAAATGGTAAATATAAATACAGTAAGCACAAACTGTGTGGGTTTAATGGAAAATGGAAATTACTTAGGACTATCATTTAGGAGTTTGTGGAATATGTTGAGATTCATTATCATTTCTGATGTGTTAAATATTCATGAAGTATGCAGAATAGACGAGGTTCAGTGATGTTCAGTGATTTGTCCAAGGTCACACAGCTGGGAATATCAGGACTCAAACCTTGATCATCTGAGTTTATATCTGGTTTTCTTCCTCTTATATCAGGCATCTTCATTAAAGACAGAAGATACACACAAGTGATTATAACACAAGACCATGAACAATGAATGATACATATGTAACCTAAGATTTCACACATCATGTCCAGATGAGATTATCAGGAAGCATTCTTTGACGGTGTTGCATTGGACCTTTCTTCTTGACAGAGAAGAGATAGGCTAAATTTCTCTCCCATTCCAAAATACTTATGGTTTCTGCGTTTGGATTAAAACAAAATGTGCAAGTGTTCCAGGTTTGTGTGTCCTTTGTAAACACAACTTCCTGTTGGATTTTGGTAAGATTCTGAAATGACTTAAATGACTTTCTGAGTAATAAATAGCTTTTGAAGAGCAAGATCTTGATGAATTATGTGTAATCAGAAACACAAACTCAAGACATGAATTTTAAAATTCTCCTGAAATACACATGCTTAAAAGAAACATAAGAGAAAATAAGTTTGTGGAAAAAATGTTTTAGTGTGTTCTCCTTTCTTAAATATTGACAAATTCTGTGCAAGGTCAAAGACCTTATTCTAACTAATAATGCCTGTTTGTATATTTTGCCCTCAAGCTCACTTTTGTACACTTTTTTTTATCCTTTCAAGGCTTTAAAGCAAAAGATAGATGAACTAGTCTCAGAAGTTATTCCTGAAATAGGGGCTGAGTCGTCTCTGGAAAAAGTTCTCCCTTCTAGCATCCATGATGTGATGGCTACCGTGGGACATTGATCTCCATGAAGTAAAGGCATTGGTCTTCTTCAGCTGATGTCCTGGTTTTGTATGTTTCTACAAAGAAGGGTCAAAGAAACAAGAGTATAGCACCACTAACAAGAGAAGAAACGTAGTTGAGGTCAGAGGAGGTTTGCTTTGATCACCTCTATCTGCTCTTGAGACCATCAGTGGGGCGGGGAAGTACCATGGACAGTTCCCTTCCTGCTCTCAACCTTGGCTCAAATCCCCCTGAAAAAGCTTTTCATCCCCTGCACACCATTGCCTCAGGGACAATTCAGCCTTCTTGAGTCTCCACATAAATTGTATCAGATGTGGGTGTTGCTCTTCAACTGCCTCTGTTAACCTCTATGAAGCCTGTAAGTGCTGATAGGCATTGTCCTCAAGCCCTTACACCAAATATGAAAAGGATCAAATAATTAGGGGAGGGAGAAATAGGAACAGTTAAAATGATGTAGAAAAATTGGTAAAATGAGGAGAAATATTGCAATGTGAGTGAGAAAAGAGGAGAGAAAACAACGAGGCTTATATGGTGAGTAGCAATGTGACATGGCTACCTCCTGGTAAAAAAGTTCCTCTTATATGAATCCTTCAGAGTCTTTGGGAGTGTTCAGGAAACACTTGTTGAAACATACCTCAATGGGATAATTTTAGAATGCTTATTCCATCTATATAAAAAAATCTCACAGCCTACCAAAATGATTGAGCTTCTTGAGTCAACAGCCCAGCTTTTTACCACAGCCACCTTTAAAAGCTTATACAAGTAATATGTTCTAATGATTTCTTCCCATGAGTCTAAACATAAAGGATACTGGGAAGAAAGCCTTGATCAGAAGCAGATGATCATGGATTTGAACTTCTGAGCCCATATGCTGACCATTCCATATTCTGTTATAAATAACCTTTCACTACGCTGGACCCCAAGCTCAGTGCTATGGTTTGAATATGTCCCCAAAAGTTTATGTGTTGGAAACTTAATCCCCAATGCAACAGTGTTGAGAGGTGGGACCTTTAAAAGATGCTTAGATCATGAGGGCTCTGCCCTCATGAATGGATTAATGCTTTTATCAAGGGAGTGGGTTCATTATCCAAGAGTGGGTCCTTATAAAGGATGAGTTCGGCCCCCTCTCTTACTCTTCTATGCCCATTTGATGCCTTCCACCATGCTGTGACATAGCAAGAAATGTCACCAGATGGTGGCCCCTTGATCTTGGACTTCCCAGCCTCCAGAACTGTGAGAAATAAATTTCTTTTCTTTATAAATTACCCAGTCTCTGGTATTCTGTTATAGATGCACTAAGATACTCA
The DNA here is from genome assembly GCA_963574885.1 of Lepilemur ruficaudatus. NCBI lineage: Eukaryota > Metazoa > Chordata > Mammalia > Primates > Lepilemuridae > Lepilemur > Lepilemur ruficaudatus. The sequence goes on from CAUYRT010046862.1 coordinate 37,332, forward strand.
GTCAGACAGAAAGAGGGTAATGGAAACTTACCCTCTTAAGTTTCTTAATGGAAACTTCAGCTAATGGAAACTAAAAACTCATGAATACATATAGACAAATCTCTTCCATAAAACAGATCAGATATTATATAGCTAGATGGGGAAAGTTTTCAACTGATAAATCTTGTATAACAGAGCATGGATGAACACTTATTTAGCTTTGGGCTAGTCTGGAATTCTAGCCATGTTGTATGTAAAATCTATGGCATCGTGGGGAATCAAGTAGCTTATGGGTCAAATGAGGGTTATTTGACTTGTTGGTTTTGGAAAAGGATTTACAAGGGCGTGGCTTAGTCAGTTCAGGCTGCCATCACAAAGTACCATAGGATGGGTGGCTTGAAAACAACAGAGATGTATTTCTCACAGCTCTGAAGACTAGAAGTCCAAGATAAGGGTGCCAGCATGGTGAGATTTTGGCAAAGGTCCTCTTCTGGGCTGCATATTGCCAATTTCTGGTTGTGTCCTCATATAATATGAAGAGCTAGCTAGCTGTCAAGCCTCTTCTTATAAAGAGCACTAATCTCATTCATGAGGGTTCTACCTACATGACCTAATTACCTCTCAAAGGCTCCACCTTCAAATACCTTCACGCTGGGATTAAGGCTTCAACATACCAATATTGGAGGAACACAAACATTCAGTCCATTTTAGGTAGTAAGCTTGGAGTATATGAAAAAGGTGGGCAGGAAGCAGTGTAGGAACACCCAACTTCCTATAAGATGGTGAACTAGCATGGAATGCTGGCTGCTTGCCCCCAAAGCAAACCTAAAGATGTCTCAGGAGAGTTGTAATGGTAGATGGATTTTAGGAACTCACATAATACATGGTAAAACCTTTGGGGAAAATGAAGGTGGTTGGGTGTCTGTGTATGGTGAGAACAAGCAGTGAAGAATGGCATCCCATCCCAGGCGAAGGTCAAGAATGAGACAGAGAAGGGTTGAGGGAGAGCTTTCTAGTTATGATTTTTTCACCTCATTTGCCCAGGCAAGATCACACTTAGCCCCACTGCTACTCAAGGCTAGCAAAGGCAGCAATGTCAACCATTGCTGAGTAAAATTGTGGAATCCCAGATCCTTACAAAATGGAAAGACCACAGGAATCAGGTTGGTCATGACTGGTTGTTTCCCCTTCTGTTCAAGGACTAGGAAATTCCCACAGAGGCTGCTTGGCCCTGAAAAGGTATATCAGGGGGTAGTAAATACTGAGGTGGGGGGTTAAAACAAGAAGTGGTTAGATCTATATTATACTACTAGAATTCTGTGCCCTACACCATGTTCCCAAATAAACTTTTGAAGGGGCAAATGGTCTGGAGACCAAGATAGACATTACTATGCAAACCATCTGATCACCTTAAGAGAAAAACAGATGAATTCAAAGACATTTCATAATCCATTTTTGGAGTGAAGTAGTATCACAAAGAACAGTATCTCTACTCTCAAGGCCAGAGTTACGATGATAAGGATAATCGATCGTAGGGAACAACTCTACTTAGTGGAGGATGTATTTATTAAGATAGAGGTTAGGCTGTTGTACCAAAAGTCCAGTTGTTTAAACAAGACAGAAACTTAGTTCTTTCCCATTAAAGGTGGTCCAGGGATGGCATGGTAGATCTCCAGGATCAAGGGCCCACTGTCCTTCTACCTTGTTCTGCCAACCTCAATGTGAAAATATCATCTCTTTGTCAAAGGCAAAGACATCATCATATCTGTATTCTAGACAGTGAGAAACGCAAAAGGGGGAAAGGGAAGACAGGTTTCTTTTCTTCGGAGAGCATGGACCTGGAGCTTGCATAAATCATTTATATTCACACTCTATTGGCCAGAATCTAATCACATGGTCCCATCCAGCTGCAAGTGAAGCTGAGAAATGAGAGTTTATAGCTGGGCAGCTTTGTGCCTAGATAAAAGTTGGGTGTTCTATTATTAAAAAATGAAGGTGAGGAGGATATTAAGGGGCAATTAACATTTTCTGCTATAAGGGACAATCTTACAAAGGTCACTGATCACAGAACAGTTGAAGGTGCTAACAAGCATTGGGTGCTTGTGTGATAGTTTCCTGAGGAACCTCAGAATCAATTGGGCAACACTTTCCCAGAGGCTAATTTATGGCAACAAAGTAAAGATAAAATCTATAATATTGTATAATTTTGTGTAGAAAAAATATTGGTAGAATAAACTGCAAATCATTAGCAGTAGTTCTTTCTGGGACTGTGGGAATATGGATATTGTGTGTGTGTGTGTGTGTGTGTGTGTGTTTTATAATTTTCTATAATAAGCAAGTATACATTGCACATAAGGGCATGAAAATATTAACTTTTATGATAATAAAACTCTAGTATTAACCATTTTTCATCTCTTCCTATAGTAAAAAAAATGTAATGAGATTATCATTCATCAGACTCTATTTTACATATTTCAATCATCTTAAGTAAAAATCAATTTGTTGCCAACATTATTTTATAGTCATTCTAAAGGCAAAAAAGAGTAAAACTGACATACATTTGCTAATATATATAACTGATGGACTTGGTAGGTATGAGGATATCAATATTTATGAGTTAATTACTATACACACGAAATAACTATATTCCTATTTTCTTTAATATTTGCTATGAAATTTGTAAGGTCTTGGGGAAAGCAGCTTTGGGCTTCTTATAAACCCCACTTAAAACCAGCAAAAATCATGTCTCTAAAGCTGAAGGAGCAGAGAGGATTGAGTAAATACTCCGAGACAGGTGCTTTCACAAACATCTCACGTAATTCTTACAGCAACCTCTTCCATTTGGCATTATCCTTCTCCTATACTTGAGAAAAGGGAGCCCCAGATTCCAAAGATGTCACAGAACTGGTATTTGAAATGGTCTGTTTCTATTAATAATTCCAAAAATATGTGCCCCTTTCACTATACTCTATCACCTTCTATGAAATGAAATGCACTATTTGTTTTGTTTGGAAAAGTTACACATCATGCCAAAATATTCCTACTTTTGGATCTATCTGGCATGAAGGGGAGAAGCAGCTGATGTGTCCTCTAGCCCTTACAAGCCAACTGCTGTATGTGCTTCTTCTCAAAGCTAAATGGCCATTTAAAGCCCTCAAGCATTAACTATTCCTTCTAAATTTTTTTTTCTTTTATGGTACTTAACACCCCTGGATAAAACTTCAACAATTATGCCTTTATTCAGAATTCACATTAAAAAGTATATTTATAAACGAAAGTATTTATAAATAAAGATTTTTCTCATTATTTTGATTTTTTTGTGACTTATTTTGGTCCCATTGGATCTTATTTAAGGAGACTACATTTGTATTATTACATTTATTTGTTGGAAAATGAGACAGAGGTTGCCCTGAGGGTTTGCCCTGCAGTAATATTTCCATAGAGATTTTATAGAAGTAAGCTGCAAATAAACTGGAATACTTATAAACCTGAACACTGGAAGCTTAGATATAAATTAAGTTTCTACAAAACATGGACTATAATGGGCAATGTAATAATGATAGTGTTGTACTTTAGCTAAAAATCTAGAAATATAAAAATAGGAAACATCAGGACCTAAGTAAGGGAATAAATCTAGACTATATAGAGCAGCTGCCCACTCTATACCATTTTCTTCCTGAAATTGATTTTATATACATAACAACTCATAGATCTTTCTTCTTCTCCATGGAAACCTACTTTTCTCTAACAACAATCCTACAAAGCTAATTACTGCCACAAAGATATATGGTTTAGAGAAAGGTAGTATTGATCTTGACAATCCTGAGAAAATTGAAAATACTTTGTAGGGGAACATTGGTTTGGGTCAACTTTGTGTGTAGCGTTTAAATATGACATCTTAATATACAGCAAATAGGTAAGCATTTCTGGACTGTTTAGAGTGTCAAATACTTTGAAATACCCAATTTTCCCACTCTTTTGAGTTGGAAGACATAATGTGTCCTTTGTGAGACAAAAGGGTTATTCTGCAAATAAGGAATAATTTCTCAAGTGTTACAGGTGAACATATGGTTGTATTGATCTGAAAATACTTAACTGACTTAGACACCTAGAAAGTGGAAAAATAATTATTCTGGTCAAAGGTTAATTTGTTGTACTGCAATACTTGGCACCAACAGGTACATTCTAATCACTTTTTGGTGCCACAATTGTGTATCAAGTCCAGCAGTGGGTGTGCAGTTGATTATATATGCCAGTGGCAGGCTGCTGAAATGCTATTTTAGCCAGGGCCAGCTTGTAGTTATTATAATGATTTGACACCTCTGCCCAAATTTAGTGTCAGGAAAGTTGAAATCTCATTTCTTAGGAAGAATATCTGAGGTGTAGGGGTTCTGCTTTCTGAGTTGTCATTTGTCAAATTTAATTTTAGAACAAAAGCCACATAGTTATTCCAGTCATATCGATTTGATCCAAATGCTTTTAAAGTGGTCATGATCACATGCAAAATTTCTGAATTTTTTTTCCATTGATGGGGTCTGCCTTTGGAAGGTAATGAGGAAAAGATTATATTAATTTGTACAGACCTTGAATTCTATCACTGTTTGGTGATTTTGTGGAGGTGCCATTTGTTGAAAGAGAAACTTTAGACAAATTTGACAGAGTTTAGTTGAGCAAAGAATGATTCACAAATCTGGCGGCCCTGAGAACCAGAAGAGATTCAGAGAGGCTCTGCACTGCTGTGTGGTCAGAGAGGATTTATGGACAGGAAAAGGAAAGTGATGCTCAGAAAACAAAAGTGAGATGCTCTCCTGTCAGGTTTGAATGGAGGCTGGGGGAAGAAACCACCACAGCAAGTAGCTTGGGAGACCAGTATGCTGACTGATAGATATGGTTTTCCCTTGGAACTGCTGACCAGTGAGGGATGGGGAGTGCAGGTAGCAGCTCTGCTCCCAGTAGAGCTTCTGTTGGTCACTGCAGGATGGAAAAGAGGTTCTCACAGGCAGAGCTTCTGCAGGTGGCTGGGCCATGGTCAGTTTCTGTGTGGTTTTTATGGCCCTTCACAGGAGTGTCCATAGCCATTATCTCAGCTGCCTTTTGGCTTCAATTTCTTGTCAGGTCTCAGGCAGGTATCATCTTATCACCTCAGTCCACCATACATGAGCTTATCACTCTGAGGGGTCAGCAATTTCACTATAGGCTGAGTCACTTATCATAAGTGATTCCATTTTGAGACATTTAGGATCACAAAACATTATTATATATCAGGTATAGAAATAGCTAAATTGGTTACAGCTCAGCATTTGCCTTATTTGAACATGGTTTGAACAGTTGGTTGCTTTTAATTGGCCAAAACTCAGTGATTGGTACAAGAGTAGATTACAATCTGTTTACACATCCAGTTAGGTTACAGTTCACTATATATGGAGAAATCTTTAGGCCAGATTTTAAATATGTAAGGAGGTAGCTTCAGGTTAAACTTTATTTAACACATTTTATCTTAATATATTTCCCTCTATCTATAAATAGTGGTAATCCACATTCATGAAAACTTATACATTTTCTAAGGCACCACTTTCTTGGTGCAATTTCCATAGTGTAAACTAGAACATATCATGATTGACAGCTTCCTTTTTCTTGAACTCCTTTTTTGTGAGTTCAGTTTGTTTGGCTGAAAACTTAAGACCACAGTGTATCTGGCCTTTTTCTCCTCCTGATCCCTAGCATGTACTCTTGCACTTCTTCCCCATCCACATTCCATTTCACACTCAGGATAGTCTGCTATAAATGCAAATCTGACTATACTCACTTCCCCTACTTCCCAAGCGCTAGGGTCCTCCTCCCCAGATAGAGGCTGGGGAGAATGATGGCCTTTGTCTAATAGCTAATTGGAAATTTCAAAAGGTAATTTTAAGCTTTAACCAGGTCTTTGTGTAGCTAACAGAATGGTCATTAAGAGGTATATGGCTTAGTAATGGGCCATTTCTTATTCTTGGCAGGCTCAAGGAGGTACAATTTGTGAGAAGGGGATAAAAGAAAGGCACTAACAATGCTTTGCATAATAATGTGCCTTACTAACTCCATTTTGAGAGAGGTGACCTTGTAAATTATGGAACCTTAGGGAATTATTGCCTTTTCCTTCCTACTGGGTTTGTTTGTACTCTCTCTGCTAAATAGTGTTTGTCCTCCAAAGACTATAGGTAAGTGTATGTGTGTACCCATAAGTATGTGTTCCAACAGTTAACTATTGGACAATCAGAAAATATAGACTTCTCTTCAACTCATACTGATGGGAGAAACTCAGATTGGAATGTAAGAGCAGCGCCAATGCACACCTAGATGTTTCTATGGGATGTAGAATATCAAAGATCACTATAGACTGTCTTTCTGGACCCTAGATCACAATTATAGGTGAAATAATTCAGATTTATGCAAATTGCTTGGAGCAGAGAGATATATCCTGGGCTGAGAACAAGATCTGCATGTACTGGACAGATGTCCTAAAAGGTGGGTGAACATTTGCAAAAATGTGGTTATGGAATTTGGACACCTTTCTCCACATTCATACTGGGTCTGTTTCCTTTGGGTTATGGGGAGAAATATATTTTCTATGCTCTTTAAGATTTTATTTCTTTTCTCCACTGTAATTCTCAACCATGCAGTAAATTTAGTCTTAAAGTGTAGAACTATTGGGATAAATGGAGAGAGGAGCAAAATGTGTCCTGTTCCATTTTTGCCCTTCACCGGGGCCATATGGGGGATGTAGCCCATTAGGAGACTTTACCCAATGTCCAATCTACATCTGTACTGGAGTGAGCAGGAATGAGGCAGCACAGAGAGGTGGGCAGCAACCTACAAAACTAAGGAAATTTGTGTGGACAACTCAGGAGCCAAATCAGACAAGCTCTCCCTTCTCCCAAAAATGCTAGAGGAAATGAATGCTTACTGAAGACATGGATTGCCACTTGCATTGATAGTCTTGTTACTGTCTTGATTAGAATCCTTCAATAGCTTCCTATTACTCTTAGAAAAACAGGCACATTGGGGCTCAGAACACAATACCTCAAAATATGGCACCTTGGAAATTGAGAAACTTACAGAAGCAAGAAGATCACTCTGACCTCCTCCCTTTCTCCCCTGAAGCATGATCATGAAGGAATTTTCTGACCTATCTGCCTTGAAAGTAGGTCATAAGACCCTTATGTGACAGATGTCCTGCCCCATACCGAGTAGAAAGAAATGTCATACAGAAACATAGAAAAGAATCTGAATGAATGGGCCTTGCTAAGTCCCCTTCCCCAGTTTATTACCATTAGATCACACCCTTTTGTTGAATCACACTTCTACATAACTGTCCATTCTTTACTGAACCTAAGTATAGAAATATACAGTTTTCCCTAGGTCTTTGGGTCTTTATTTCTGAAGTCTCCTATGTCACCTAAAACTTTGGTTAAATAAATTTGTTATGCTTTTCTCTTGCTAATCTGTCTTTTATTATAGAAGTGCAAGCCATGAATCTTGTGATGGGTGAGAAAAAATTATTATTTTTTCTTCCCTATAGGTGAAATACTCAGTGTTGTCTACAAGGCCCTACAAGATGGCACCCCTGACGTCCTTTCTTTCAACCTCCTCTAGATGCTTTAAGGCATCATTTTCTCTTTTACCTTAGGACCTTCACACTGGACTGTTTTATTCTTTTCCTTTCAATAAACTAACTTCTACTCAGCCTTCAGATTTCAAAGTAAAAGTCACTTCTTTAGGCCCTTTTTTGGATCCCTATACTCTGGTAAATTCCCTAGTTCTGAACTGTACAATTCTGCTTAGTTAAGTTACAATTAGTCAATTTCTCTCTTCCATGCTAAACCAAAATTTACTTGAGACAGCTACTATGTCTGTCTCGTTTACTGACACATCTCTCTGTGCCAATCCAAGTGTCTGAAACACAGCAAGTGCTTGAAATTATTTGTTGATCAATTAAATTCATCAGAGCAACAGAAATTTATGCATAAGGTTATTGACTACATTGTTATTTAAAATAACAAAAACTGGAATTATGTATGTGTAACATCAGACAAGTGGCTAGATAAATTACATGCACATGTTATTTGTTTACAATTAATATTTAAAAATATTTTTAAAGAATATATTCAAAGAGTGTTTTATATTCCTAAATATATTAAAACTATCTCAAATATTATAAAGATACTTGTTGTTTTTCTTTTCATCATCAACTAGAACTAGTAGTATCAGACTTTTTAAAGTTTTGGTATCTTCTTCACCTCCCTTTCATTTCAAGGCCTACTGCAATTTGGAATCTGCCCCCACCACTTTTATCATCTGCAATGTCCTCTAAGTCTTTATTCTATCTGATCTTTACCAAAGTTAACACTATTGAGCAGTTTCACTTTGAAAACTACTATTGTAAAAACTACTAGGATAATTTTAGGGATTGAAGGAGGAGGATTGGCTGGAAAGGGGCAGGAGGAATCCTTCTCAGGTGATTAAAATATTTTTTATCCTGATCTGGGTGATCAAGACAAGATTTGTACATTTTATTCTATGTTAATTACACATCAGAAAAGTCCTGCTACCATTAAAAAACACACTATAACCATTCCTTCCCCAAACTTCACTGATTTAATTCCCTCTTTTTTATCCTGTGATTTCTATTTATCTCTCTGACAGCTTGGTGTCACATCTTTAATTGAAGCTATATTTACATACAGGAAACTGTATAGATCTTAAGTATAAAATTTACTGAGTTTTAATGAATATATACATCTTCATATATAAAGATATATACATAAAGATATACACCACACCACACTCAAGATACAAAAGATTTCATCATCCCCCAAATTTCCTCTTTCTTTACTGATAATATCCACCACTTCCCATATGCAAGCACTGTTCTGACTTCTATAATCATAAATGAATTTTGTCTGTTATTGGACTTTTATGATTGATTTGTTTGCATAAGATTTTTACAAATTATAAATGTAAGTTCTTCATCAGAATATGTGTTGTGAATATCTTCTCCCTGTCTGTGGCTTACCTCCAGTTAATTAATGCTGTCTTTTGATGCATAATAGGTTTCAAATTTTAAATTTTGATAAATTTCCATTTATTTTTTATTTGTGTGGTTAATGCATCTTATTTATTTTTAAATGTGAAAATAAATATATGTTAAAATGATAAAATTTACGAGTGAAGTCATCTGAGCCTAAAATTTTTTTTGTGGGAAAATTTTTTATAATTAATTCATTTAACCAATATAGGGATATTCAGAATTTCAGTTTCTTCTTGTGTCCATCTTAATATGCTGTGCTTTTAAGGTATTTGTCTATTTCATCTAATGTATCAAATGTATTGTTATAAAGTTATTTATAATATCTTCTCATAATCCTTTTAATAACTACAGAATCTATAGTGATGTCCTCTCTTTGCATTTCCTCTCTATTTTTTTAATCTTCCTTTTTTTCTTCAGCAGTCTTGCTAGTGATTTGCCAATTTTATTAATCTTTCAAATTACCAAATATTGGCTTTGTTATCTTTCTATAATTATTCTACTTCATTGATTTACTTCTTATTTTAAACATTCGTGTATTTATTTTGGATTTAATCTTTTTTTTTTTTTTTTACAGCTTCTTAAGTTGCAAACTTTGTTCAGTGATTCAAAATCTTTCTTCTTTTCTAATACAAGCATTTAAAGCTATATACTTCTTCCTAAGCTCTGCTTTGGCATATGATTTCAATTTTTTGAATGTATTGAAACTTACACCCCACACAACGATTTATCTTGGCTTTTTTACCCAGTTTTTAATTGGCTTGTCTTTTATTTTTGAGTTGTAAGCAATCTTTATATATTTTTGATATTAGACCCTTATCAGGCATATATTTGCAAATGCTTTTTCCCATTCTATAGGTTGTCTTCATATTCATGAGAGTGTCTTTTGAATAACAAAAGTATTTAATTTTGATAAAATCCAATTTATATGAATTTTTTCTTTTCCTGCTTGTAATTTTGGTGTTACAAGAAGCCATTGCCTAATCAAAGTCACAAAGATTTACTTCTACGTTTTCTTCTAAGAATTTTATAATTTTGGCTTTTACGTTTAGGCCTTTGATCCATTTTAAGTTAACTTTTGTATATGGTGTGAGATAAGGGTCCAAGGTCATTCTTTTGCATGTGTATATCCAATTGTCCCAGTACCATCAGTCAGAAAAAAACCTATTCCTTTCCCCGCTGAAAGGTTTTAGCACCCTTATCAAAAATCAGTTGACCATAAATGTTAAGGTTTATTTCTGGACTTTAAATTCTATTCCATTGATCTATTGTCTATCCTTATGTCAGTACCATACTTTCTTGATTACTGTTGCTTTATGGTAAGTTTTAAGATCAGGAAGTGTGAGTCATCCAACTTTGTTCTTGTTTTCAAAGATTGTTTTGGCTATTCTGGGTCCCTTGAGTTTCCATATGAATTTTGGTGTAAGCTTGCCAATTTCTACAAAGATGCCAACTGGAATTCTGATACGAATTACATTGAATCTGTAAATCAATTTCGGGGACATTGCCATCTTAATGGTATCAAGTTTTATGATACATAAATATGGGATGTTTTTCCATTTATTTGGATCTTCTTTAATTTCATTCAACAATGTTTTGTAGTTTTCAGAGCATATGTTTCACACTTTTGTTAAATTTTTTTATAAAAAATATTTTATTTTTGATATTATAAATGGAATTATTTTCTTAATTTCATTTTTGTTCATTGCAAGTGTATAGAAATACAATTGATTTTTTTATATTAATCTTCTGTCCTGCAACTTTGCTGGACTCATTTATTAGTGGTAATATTAATAATTTTTTAGTGATGCCTTAGGATTTTATATGTACAAGATATGTTATCTGTAAACAGAGAAAGCTTTACTCCTTCCTTTCTAATATGGATTCCTTTTATTTCATTTTCTTGTCTAATTGCCCTACCTAGAACCTCCAGTACAGTGTTGAATAGAAGGAATGACAGCAGATACTTTTGTCTTGTTCTTGATCTTAGAAGGAAATAATTCAGTTTTTCACCATTATGCATAATGTTAGCTATGAGTTTTTATAGATGCCCTTTATTAGGCTTCAGAAGTTTCTTCCTATTCCTAGTTTGTTGAGTGTTTTTTATTATGAAAGGGTATTAGATCTTCTCAATTAATTTTCTGCATCTATTCAGATGATCATGTGCTTTTTAAAAAATTCTAACGATATGGTGCAATACATTAATTGATTTTCAGATGTTAAAACAAGCTTGCGTTGCTGGGATAAATCCCACTTGGTCAGAGTGTATAATTCTTTTTTACATGTTGCTACAATCAGTTTGCTAATATTTTATTGACTGTTTTTGCATCTATATTCATAAAAGCTATTGCTCTATAGTCTTCTTTCTTATGGTATCTTTGGTTTGGTATCAGAGTAATAGTGACCTCGTAGAATGAATTAGGAAGTGTTCTCCCCTCTTCTATTCTTTGTAGGAGTTTAAAAATGATTGGTATTCATTCTTATTTAAATATTTGGTAGAATTCACCTGTGAAGACATCTGGGCTTGGAATATTATTTGTAGGCAATTACTAATTCAATCTCTGTACTTGTTATCCATGTATGCCTTTCAAATGTGTATTTTTCCATTTCTTAGTATTCTGCAAATATTAACTAGACTAAGTGCTATAGTCTTGTTGTGTCTCCCCAGAATTCATATATTGAAACCTAATCACCAAGGTGATGGTATTAGAAGGCGAGGTCTTTGAGAGGTGATTAGGTCATGAGGGCAGAGCCCTCATGAATGGGATTCGTGCTATTATAACAGAGGTCTGAGGGAGCGTGTTGGCCTCTTTGCCCTTCTACTAGGTAAGGACACAGCAAGATGTGCCATCTATGAAGCAGAGAGCCCTTACCAGACGCTGCATCTGCTTAATCTTGGAAATTCCAGCCTTCAGAACTATGAGCAATAAATATCTATTGTTTACAAATTACCCAGTCTAAGGTATTTTGTTATAGCAACCCGAATGGACTAAGACACCAAGTTAACTACTAGTGTTGTTCAGATCATTTGTATTCTTCTTTTCTTTTTCTTTCTTTCTTTTTTTTTTTTTTTTTTTGGTCTAGTGATGTTAGCAATTACTTAAAGAGGCTTGTTAAAATTTCCACCTCTGATTATGGCTTTTATGTTCTTCCCTTTAGTTCTGTATGTTTTTGTTTTGAACATAGTGAGGCTTTGTTATTTGATTTGATGGATACACATTTAGGATTATCATGTCTTCTCAATGTATAGACTTTTTTTCTCATGATAAAATACCCACTTTATTCCTCATAATACTTATAGCCTAGTATGTCTTGAAGAAGGCCACTTTGTCTGATATCAGTATAGCTACAGCATCTTAGCTTACACCATAAAATTGTTAAGCAGTAATCCCTAGTGGGTCTTATTTTATATGGTACTAGTTAGGTTTTCAGAACACTGTAGAATCTCCTTTTCCAAACATTGAAATGATCTTTTTAGTCAGTGCCTCTCTTAGGTTGTGCTGAGCCTTAAGATGGTGACTAGAGATATTTACCTGATGGTACTTGAATGGTTTTTTTTGATAAGTAATATAATCTTATCAAGAGTCAAAGCAAATCTATATGGGTAATGTACAGATGATTTGTGGTGAGATTCAGCATCACAAAATGAGGGGCCATAGCAATAAGTCCAGTCTTCCTTGTTGCTAGTTATTTTGAACAAACAACTATTAGCATGATTTGGGGGGAATGATATCCAAGAAAGTGATTCCAAAAGGTTCTAGTGGAGGAAAGTTTCAACATGTGTGCGTGCTTTGAATATGGAAAATAACGTTTGGGGTATGAGGTCACAAAATTGAGAGTGGCATCCTTCTGCTTAGGCTAAGATAGCTTTAAGTCAGTTCCACTGCAGCATAAATAATGATGTACCATTGGGGCATAGTTTATGTGTAATTTTTATATATATATATGCATATATGTGTATCTCATAGGGCACAGGCAGCCCTCCTGACCAGGGGAGGACACATGCTGGTTTCTAACAGATCTACATCACCACCCAGTGTGGGAGTCTCAGCCATGGAGGAAGCCCAGTGGGGCACAAGAGCTGCTGGCCAGAGTTGCCACCACGGCTAGGTGGGCTGAGCAGACTCTGCTCTACCCCTTCCCTCCCAGCCTGATGCCCATTCCAGTGCCCCAGAGAGCCCCGACCACCATTCCCTGGCACACCCGTGTGAGTGTGTGTGTGTGTGTGTGTGTGTGTATTATAGACTCTGACTGTAATGTTAGCTTTACATCTGAAAAACCTCTAAGGAAGTCAAATGAACAGAGAATGCATCCTATTCAAAGGCTCCAATTGGCACTAAACACACTATTCACAAATCAAATCTGTGAGTCTTGTGACAAGTAAGACACAAAAGCCTGTTGAGGGAATTTTAAAATATACCCATAGCTGTATGGATGCAAGAAGAATGGTTAAAAGCATGCACAATGGAGTTAGACTGAAATGATTTCCAGTCTACTTGTATGCTGTTGAGCATGTTACTTAATCTAAGAGTCAGTCTTCTTATCTGTAAAATAGAGTTTACAATGATATCTGACAGGTTTGGTGAGAATTAAGAGAGATAATCCATTTAAAGCATTAGCACAGTTCCTAATACATAGTAAATATGCAATAATTTATAGTTATTACTTTTATTAATATCATCATTTTAATGACTATTACTATTGTGAATGGCCTAACACCAATACCATCACTAAAGGAAATTTTAACGGGTGTACTTCTGTGAAATGGAAAATAAACACAGAAGGAATGATGAGATGAAAGAAAAATGCTAAGCATATAAATTGGTGAACACGTAGGTAAAATTAGCCACATATTGGTATCAATAGCATATAATTTGCAAGGCTAAAATTCAAGATAGAATTATGTGGCTGTGCTGTCAATAAAAGCATAGAAGTTCCTTGCTTTTCTTAATAAAATCCTTGCTTTTCTTAACTGGAAAAAAAAAAGCATAGAAGTTGTGAATGGGGAGTGGTTGGCATTTAAGTTCTAAGGTCCTTGTATTATTTTGGAAGAAGGTAACATTATTGATTTACTTTAGACTTGTTAAGTAAGTATATGAAAAATTCCAACCACACCACAAAAGGAATAGAAATAGAGTATATCTTGCAGTCTACTAGAAGTGAAAAAATCAGAATATGAATGAATAAAAGCAAAACTAAAACTCAATCATAGGTGAGAAGGGAGAATTCAATGGCATTATACCTATGTGCCCTACTTCAGCCAGGTAGACAAGGTACTCAATAAAGGTTATATTTTTATGGTACAGTAAGAAATGTTGAGTATGGTGGTTTGGTTCTGAAGTTCAAGAATTAAACGTCTGATATAATCCAGGCATCTGGCTCATATGCAAATAAGAATACAGGCAATGAATAATCTGCTCCACAAATTATCCTATCACCTTCCCCTCCCACTTGGATAGATCTTGTTTCAGCTTTGAGGGAATCAGGTTGAACTGAGTTAGATCCAACTGGACCTGAAGCAGCCCACAAAGTTTAGCCAAAGTGAGGATAGAGAATCTTACCCCTTAGATATTCTGTGTATTAGGGATTAATCTTAAGATCCTGACTTGAACCAACTCTTAATTCTTCCCTAGAGAGAATCTAAGTTGTTCTTTTAGACCGAGAGATAGCTGGGTCTTTCCGAGGCAGCAGAGAGGTGATGAGCTAAAATTAGGAGGAACCTCTTGGTTATCCTCTGACCTAGGTTAATGGGATTCTCTAGGTCTGTGCCAGTAAGTTTCTCAACTAGCCTGCTGATTCACTTTACACTGCTTTTTTCCTTGTTAAAAGTCAAAGAAGATAAAAGGGCATAGTGGGAGGGGGGCAAGATGGCCAACTAGAGACACAGGTCATCAGATTGTCCCAAAAAGAAGAAAAAGTTTCAGGTGAAAAAGCATAGCCCAAGTGAAATACTGGGGGGAAAATGCCAAAACATATGCTCACTGGAGATCTTACTGGAAGAAGTTTCAGAGCAGAAGAAGGAGGAGCAAGATTTTGACAGAGGCCAGCCCTGGAGGAGTTTGGAGCCTGGCGGAAAAGGTAGGTGGGAGTGCTTACTTTTCTTCTCTTAACACCTGTGGCCTGCCTGCTTCCAATCTGTTGGAGAGCCCTTCTACCCTGATGAATCCAGGCACTGCTGCCATCAGTGAATTGAGAGCTTCCTGGGAGCAGAGCATCAGCCTGTGGGTCCACACAGGGTTGCTTACCCCACCACCCACAGACCTAAGTTTAGATGAAAGGTGCCATATTGCCTGTGCACACTCTGGGTGCCTCTATCCCGCCAGGGAAGTCACAGCCCCTCAGTCTCCCTGTCACTGGTTCTCATGCAAACATTCCCCAGCACCCAGTTGGACTTTGACAACCACAAAGGAACAAGGATATACAGGAGAGCAGCAGTATTCCTACAGTTTTGACTCATAGAGTGTGTGGCCCCAAAGGGACTAGAAAGTGCCACCAATGCTGTCTAGGACAGAGGAAAGCAGAATGTACACTTTCCTGTACCGGAGAGCCCCTGGTTCATGGTCTGAAGTTGTCTCCATGTCTCCCAGTGAAGACATGGGTGCAGAGGAGTCTGTAGGGTAGGAGATTATCCCCACTCCAGAGCAGAAGCAGCAGCAGAGCCTGGTAAGGGATGTGGAGACTGGGTCCTCCCCTCCTTCAACCACCCAATTCTGTAGACACAGCTGCCTCTGCTCCCAAGCATGAGCTTTTGGTGAAGGTGTGCTGCAGGACAGCCAGTTCTAGGCTTGCAGGGGGTGAGCTGTGTTCCAATAGTACTGTGTTCACTGTACCTGAGGTTTGCATGGAGGGTGCAGATCATTTCCCTCCATCCACAGACAGGCAGTGTTTTTGCAATCATCCTGATCAAAGAATCTCGGCCTCTGGTTCTCTGTATCACTGGATCCACAGCCAATGCTCCCCAGTACCCACTTGGACCACAGCAGCCTTGGGGGACCAGCGAGTCTCAGGAGACCTGTGGATGTCCTTGAGCTTGAGCATTCAGGATGGGCTGCCTCCAGCTGAGAGGAGAGTCCAGCATGCCAGAAGGCCCTTAGGACAAAGAGGACCAGGGCAACAGCTCCCCTCTACCCCCATTCAGGGCCTCATCATCCTCCGCCTTCCCCCGTCCCCTGCCCACTGCTGCTGAGGCAGTTGTGGCTGTTCCTGCTTGGGATCAGCAAAGGTACCACAGGGGACAATTAAGCCAGGACACTTGGGAGTGGCTGCCCTGCCTCTGACTGCCTGCCTGCTATATCTAGGCTTCCACAGAGCTTGGGGCTCACTCCTTTCCCTCTAAAAAGCTGCAGCAAGTGCTTTTGTGTGTTTCAAGGACAAAAACTACCACCTCTACTGAGGGAGGGAGAGGCTAGCAGTTCTCTAAGTTATCTGTCTCTTCTGAGAGGAGCCTACCCTCCATGGAGGCAAATCCCTGGCACAACTACCCCTTCCACACCAGAATATTTCAGTGGCAACCCCTAGCCATTCTGAGAGTCCACCATACATATAGGGGTTTGAGATTTTCTCACCACCTCTGCTGCTGCCAGGGCAGATAGGGAGCAGGGAATCTCCATGCATTTATGCACCCCAAGGACAAAAACTGCTGCCTTTGCTAAGGGAGGGTGGGGCTAGCAGTCCTCTACCCAAGCTCTCTAGAAGGAGCCTACTAATAACCCTAGAGGCTAGTACCTGGCACAACTACACCTCCCTGCCAGAGCATTTCAGCCGCAGTCTACAGCCAGTCTGGTAGCCCTGCACACAGTGGGTTGAGCTGCCTCCACCATCTCTGCTGAAGCTGGGACAGGGTGGGAACTAGAAATTCAGGTGCTTTTGTGCCCCCAAAGGACAGAGACCGCTGTCACTGCTGAGAGAGGGAGGTGTGAGCCACTTATGCACCCCACAGCTGCCTGACACTGATAATTTCATCAAGAGGGGCCTGCTCTCCTGCAGGCTCACAGTGCATCTGCCCTTCTGTCTGAGCATTCTTCCAGAGCAGTAGATCACCACACCCATTACTATCACAACCAGTCCCTGAATGCAGGAAGGCTTGAGGGAAAGTTTGTCAGCACAGGCTCTGTCTGGTCTCCCCCTAGGACTCAAGCATGCTATCCAGGGGCCTGGGGACTGGGGATTACCTAACCTAGTCCAACACCGATAGTCCCATGGGTCTAAGAACCAACTGACCCAAATTTCCAGCAACACTAGAGTGGGTACCTACTTGCATTAGCTGAGAGGCAGTGTACCTCTCCCTCTCTACACTGAACAGCAGAGTTCCTGGCAGAGGAGAACATGTAAACCACAATTTTTTTGAATTGATTGACAATGATGACACAAGCTGCCAAAATCTCTGGGATACAGAAAAAGCAGTGCTAAGAGGGAAGTTCATAGCACTAAATGCCTGCATCAAAAAGACAGAAAAGATGACAATTTAACAACCTAATGTCACACCTCAAGGAACTAAAAAACAAGAAAAAAAAACTAGCAGAAGATAAGAAATAACAAAGATCAGAGCAAAACCAAATGATATTGAAACAAAAATAAATTAGAAAGGATCAATGAAACAAAAAATTTATTCATTAAAAAGAAAAACAAAATTAATAAATCACTAGCTAGATTAATCAAGAAAAGAGGAGGAAGTATTAAAATAATCTCAATCAGAAACAAAAAAGAAGATATTACAACTGATACCATAGAAAAGCAGAAGATCCAAGACTACTATGAAAACCTTCGTGCACACAAACTTGAAAATCTAGAGGAAATAGATAATTTTTTGGAAACACACAACCTCCGAAGTTTTAATCAGGAAGAAAGAGAAAATCTTGAATAGACCAATAATGAGTAGTGAGAGTGAAACAGTAATAGGAAATCTCTCAACAAAAAAAGCCTAGGACAAAATGGATTCACAGCCAAATTCTACCATATCTACAAAGAATTACTGGCACCTATCCTACTGAAACTGGTCCATAATATTGAGAAGGAGGGAAACCTCCGTAATTCACTATATGAAACCAGTTTCACCCTGATACCAAGCCAAGAAAGGACACAACAAAAAAAGAAAACTATAGACTAATATCCCTTATGAACATTAGATACAAAAATCCTCCACATAATACTTGCAAACTGAATTCAACAGCACATCAAAAAATAATTCACCATGACCAAGTAGGTTTCATACCAGGGATGCAAAGATGGTTCAACATACACAAATCAATAAATGTGATTTACCACATAAACAAAATGAAAAACAAAATCTGTATGATCATCTCAATGGATGCAGAGAAAGCATTTGATAAAGTCCAGCACCTCTTCATGACAAAAAACCCTTAAGAAACTAGGCAGAGAAGGAACATACCTCAAAATAACAAAAGGCATATATGACAAATCCACAGCCAACATCATACTGAGTAGGATAAAGTTGAAAGCATTTCCTCTAAGAACTGAGACAAGGATGCTCACTATCACCACTTTTATTTAACATAGTACTGGAAGTCCTAGCCAGTACAATCAAGCAAGAAAAATAAATAAAGGGC
Source organism: Lepilemur ruficaudatus (assembly GCA_963574885.1). NCBI lineage: Eukaryota > Metazoa > Chordata > Mammalia > Primates > Lepilemuridae > Lepilemur > Lepilemur ruficaudatus. The sequence goes on from CAUYRT010046862.1 coordinate 55,941, forward strand.
ACCCACATATGAAAAGAGGAGATCAAACTATCCCTGTTGGCTGATGATAATATCTTATATCTAGAAAACCCTAAAGATTCTTCCAAAAGACTACTAAAAGACTACTAAAATTGATAAATAAATTCAATAAAATCTCTGATTACAAAATTAATATACACAAATCAGTAGCATTTCTATACACTATTAACATCCAAGCTGAGAATCAAATCAATAACTCAGTCATTTACAATAGACTAAAAAAGTACCTCATAATATATTTAAGCAAAGAGGTGAAAGATCTCTACCAGGTGAACTACAAAACACTGATGAAAGAAATCGTAGATGACAGAAACAAATGGAAGAACATCCCATGCTCATGGATTGGAAGAATCAATATTATTAAAGTGTCCATACTGCCCAAAGCAATTTATACATTCAGTACAATTCCCATCAAAATGTCACTGTCATTTTTCATTGAATTTAAAAAATCCTAAATTTTTTTTTAATTTTGAAATATTATGGGGCTATAATGTTTAGGTTACATATTTTGCTTTTGCCTTGCCCAAGTCAGAGCTACAAGTGTGCCTATTCTCTAGACAGTGCGCAGCACACCCATTAGGTGTGAATAGACCCATCCCCTCCTCTTCCCTCCCACCTGTCCGACACTACTCTATGTGCACATAAGTGCTGATCAATTAGTACCAATTTGATGGAGCGTACATGTGGTGCTTGTTTTTCCATTCTTGGGATACTTCACTTAGTAAAATGGGCTCCAGCTCCATCCAGGATAATACAAGAGGTGACAGCTCACCGTTGTGTTTTTGTGGCTGAGTAGTACTCCATGGTATACATATACCACATTTTATTAATCCACTCATGTATTGATGGGCATTTGGGTTGTTTCCACATCTTTGCAATTGTGAATTGTGCTGCTATAAACATTCGGGTGCAGATGTCTTTTTATAGAATGTCTTTTTTTCCTTTAGATAGATGCCCAGTAATGGGATTGCTGGATCAAATGGTAGTTCTACTTTAAGCTTTTTGAGGTATCTCCATACTACTTTCCATTTTTCCATAGAGGTTGTACTGGTTTGCAGTCCCACCAGCAGTGTAGGAGTGTTCCTATCTCTCCACATCCATTCCAACGTTTGTTGTTTTGGGACTTTTTGATTAAAGCCAATCTCACTGGAGTTAAGTGATATCTCATTGTGGTTTTGATTTGCATTTCCCTGATGATTAGAGATGTTGAGCATTTTTTCATGTTTGTGGGCCATTAGTCTGTCTTCTTTTGAAAAGTTTCTGTTCATGTCTTTTGTCAAGTTTTTAAAGGGGTTGTTTGACTTTTTCTTGCTGATTTTCCCGAGTTCTATATAGATATGGAGCTCCTTGCCTGTTCTCACCCCTTCATTGATGACTGTCCACTCTCTGGGAATGAAATAAAAGACTTCTTTGCATGGAAGCCAAGACTAAACTTTGAAGATATGCCGTGGCAGGCTTCCCTACCACATCCTTCAGTCGGACTAGATCAAATCTCTTGCACCCACCTGAAGTGCACTATATACTGTTCTATATCCACATGTGTCCACATGAGCTGTCCTTTCTGTGTGGAAGCCCTGCTTTGACTAATCAATTCTACAGCCTTCAGGATTCAGTTCAAGCGTAACTAACATGTCCTGGGGAAACTTTACTAAATCCCAGTGTACCCAATTTCTTTTTGAACCCCTGCACCTTCTATTTTCCTTTCGTGCAGTCTTGATCCCACAGTTGCACAGTTATTTATGCCCAGCCTTTTTTAATGCTCTTTGAATACCTCAACCACACCAGGTTATATTCATAGATTTTCCCATGAGACCTAGAACATCGCTTGGCACATAGGAGATGATCAATAAATCAATACTAACCACACTAGCCAATCTTTATAAGAAAGGTACTGTGCATCAAACACTGTTCTCATAATAACCCTAGGAGATAGGTATTATTATTAAACACATTTTGTAGATAGGGAAACTGAGGTAACGATTTAAGTGACTTATCCAAGGTCACTTGGTAAGTGCTAAAGCCAGGATTCAAACCCTACAACAGGGCTCCAGAGCCACTGCTCTTAGTAACAAAGAGACTTTCTTATAGCAAATGATTCAAAATGATGAAAATAGTCCCAGAGATATTAAGGTATATGCCAAAGACCAATAATGAATCATTGGTGAATGACACTGATTAATTTTAAAGATCAGTGATGATGTTGGATGGTGGTTGTGATTGTGGGCTCTAAGTTCTGACTCTTCCAGGGTGATTAGTAGTTATGACTATTGTGTTATTAGTAGACTTCATAAGGAACTCCATTCAAAATGCAATACATCTTAATAGAATTTCAGTTTAGGTTTCAATGGAATCCCTAGAGGACAGCCACAAGGGGGAATGCTTTCCTCTGGTTCTAGTTCTGCACTTGAATTGTGGCAAGTGTGGTAATGCACATCACTTAAACTTTAGCCTCTTGGGCATATTATAAATGATTTGGAGTAGTCTGGGTCCTCTGAGAAACAGATGCTAAGATGAGATTAAATGCATCAGAAATATATTATGAGAGAAAATGGGAAGGCAGCTAGGAGAGGCTAGAAGAGCCAACAGACTGCAATACACGTCTGAACACAAATGAAGGACAGAGGGAAGGAAGGAAGCTTGGGTGGAAGCATCTTAGTTAGCAAAGCGGCTCTAAGAGAGTCTGATAATACTGTAGGGGATTCCTTAAGTTTCAGTCACCCATAAGAAGAGCCCTGCATCTCCCAGGAATGTGCTTGCCTTAGTACCCTTGTTGTGCTTAGTCATTATCTGGGAGGAGCTCCTCTCCAAGCTGTCATTACCTGGAAAGAATAGCTTTGGAGAAGAAGGCAGATGGATTTCACAGTATAACAGCTGGGACTGCCAGTCAATCAAGATTTCCAGAGTAGAGGATCTGAGATACACTCTCATAGCACCGAACTATTTCATTGCAATCACTTTGAAATCAGTGAAAGCTTTTTGTTGTTGTTAAGTTTTGCTCTTGAGTTACAAAAGCTGTTTACCAGCCCTGTTCTTCCTAGTGGTTATTTTTTATTTTGGTGAAAGAGAAAAATATCCTAAGATTCTTTTTATTCAGAACATATTAAAATCAAAGGATCTGATTTGACGAAGGATAAAATAACCACTATTTATTAATAAAAAATGTAACTGTGTGCCTTTGGGTAAGTTAATGTATCTTTATATTTCTGTTGTTGGATTTCAATTTAAGTGAAACTACCAAATGAGAATTTGCCTTCAACAGTTCCTAAAATGGAGGAGATAAGTGAGAGAATGGGTGGGAAATATTGGAAAGCAAGTGCTTTCATAAACACCATAGAAAATATCATCACTGTTTTTAAACCAGACTGTCTTCTGAGACTTGACTTCATCTCCCACTCTTTGATTGCATATTTTATTTCTCCACTCTCTTATTTTGCAAGTACTAAACAGGATGATCCTTTTTAGAGATACAGATAAGTAGATTGAATAATGGTAAAACAATATGAAATTCTATGACCTCAGGATAATCACTGTTAACGTTTTGCTGTGATCTAACATTTTCTAATGAAAATGTATGTATTTTACAATTAGAGTTATAGTATAATAACTATTTTCTAATATACATTTTATGTTATGAAATTATGTTATGTTATAAATATTTTCCCATTTAAGTAAATATGGATATGAGTCATCATTTTTGATAACTGTATGGTATTTATGCTTTATGCACTGCAATGTCTTAGAAAAATTTCCTATTGTAACACATTCATACATTTAGATTTTTCTGGTTTTTCACTATTTATAAACAATGTGGTCATAAATATCTTCATGTTTGTGTCTTTTCTAACTTGTCTGATTAATTCCTTAAGATCAATTTCTCAAAATAGAATTACTGAATCAAAAAGTATGAAATTGTTTAAGGAAACTTGTTAGGATATAAAGCACATTGAGGTTATGAGTGGTATTCAATATTAGCAAGTAAAAGCTTAGTTTTATCTGTAGATTTCTCATTTTTTTTGATGAATCCAAAGGATTTAGGGGTGTATCATTTCATTTCAAATAATGGTCTTCCTTTCCCTTTGGATGGCACCAAGGGAGGATTCTCAGAACCTCAATAAAATGTGTGCTGCTTCTTCTGAGTAGAGCTAGAATGCTGAGGGAAGAACAGAGGGGTAGAAAGTACCAATGTGACCATGGGAGAAAGAGACAAAAGGTTGGGGGAACAGAGTAAGAGAACATGAGGTCATTAAGATGCTAGCACAGGCAAATTCTGTATGCACTGAAAGATAGTCCAAAGTAAAGGAATGTTTTTATACCTCCTGGACTCTGAGCATGTGTAATCATGTAATAGTTAAGTAGTTTTTTTTCTGGTGGTGCTCCTGAATAAGATGCCACAGATAATAAGTATAATAAAAGTATTGCAGACTGCAAAAGATACTGGCTGTTTCTTCACCAGTATTCATGTTCTCTTCCTCTTTGTCACATCACTAGGCATTTCCCAGGGTCCTTTATAATTTAATTATGGCCAATGGAATGTGAACAGAAATGATGTGCTCTACATCCATCCTGGTTACCCAGTGTTTGCATATTCTCTCTCATCCTTTGTCTGGTGATGGAGCCACATGGTGCAAGAATCCTCAGTTCCTAAATGACTATCTGAAACAGGTCCCCCTGGCCGACCTGTTCTGGATCATGACATGATATGGACAAGAAATCAATTTGCATTGTGTAAAATCACTGATTTGGGGGTTGTTTCAGAAGCTATCCTAACACACTTATATTTCGAATAACTCAAATAACTTGAGTATTTCATTCAACTCCTATTAGATACTTGACCTCACAGTACAACAGGAAGAGAAATAATTCCTGGTGGAACAATCCTTTGGTCTACCTTAAGGGCTACAGAATAGTGATGCACTAAAGTTGGAAATGGCTTTCAGCATAGTTTCATCAAATATCCCCTGAACTCTGGGCTTTGACTAGGTAGACTATAAATGTCAAGCAGTTTTCTCTCATTCACCAGGTATTCCTTGTCTGTCTGCCCATAGTTTGGCTCAGATTCCTTAGAAATATAATTTTTTCAATTCACAATTTCACAGATGTGGAAACAACCCAAATGCCCATCAATACATGAGTGGATTAATAAAATGTGCCATATGTATACCATGGAGTTCTACTCAGCCACAAAAAACAATGGTGATATAGCACCTCTTGTATTATCCTGGATAGAGCTGGAACCCATTCTACTAAGTGAAGTATTCCAAGAATGGAAAAACAAGCACCACATGTACTCACCATCAAATTGGTATTAACTGACCAACATTTAAGTGCACATATAATAATAACACTCATCAGGTGTCAGGAAGGTAGGAAGGGGGAGGAGGAGATGGGTATACAGTCACCTAATGGGTGCAGTGAGCACTGTCTGGGGCATGGACATGCCTGAAGCTCTGACTCGGGCGGGGCAAGGGCAATATACGTAACCTAAACATTGGTACCCCCGATATGCTGAAATTAAAAAAAAAATAAATATAATTTACGGTTGGATAGTCACAATTTTACCCCAATCCTCTCTGTTAGTCCTTCAAAGTGAGATTCAGTAACAAGACAGGGTAACATAATGTAATAGAAATAATAGTGAGTATTTGGGTCCTCAATTGATTTTGTGTCTTTGATTATTGCGGCTTTTTGCCTTGGGCAAGCCACTTAATATCTTCCTAAGACTCAAAGTTTTTTTATTCTCTAAAATGGGGATAATAATGTCTGCATTAGTTCCTCAAAGAGTTGTTGTGAGAATGAAATGAGATCATGAATGCGAAATTCTGTGGACATCTTTAAAGGACTATACAAATGCAGGGTGTTATAGTAAAAATAAATTGTTATTACTGATTTCCTCCTCGGTATAACTCCTAATGTTATGTGGATGCATGATGGGCTTGGGTGGAGGAATAGAATTAATGGGAAACAGGAGAAATAAAACAAGACTGATAACAATGGTTATCATCCTTGGCTGGCCATTGGAATCACCTGTGATGCCTTATAAAAATTCATGCACCTTAACATTTTAATTCAGGAGAACTGGAATGGGCTAAGGTGATTATGGTGTGCAGTCAGAATGGAGGGTCACTGGTATAGAGTATAGCACAGAGGCTTTCCAACTAGAGTATGGATCAGACTTATCCAGGAAGTTTGAGAAAATGATGGACCTGCAGTCCCCCTACCACTGCGGATATTCCAACTTGGTAGGTGTGAAGGGGGCCCAAAATGTGCCTTACTGATGAGCTCCCCAGGTGGTTCTAATGTAAAGTAGTAGATGATTGGGATAACCATATAATTTATAGTCCAAATTGGGACTTTGTTTTTGAGACAAGTGTTATTCTGAGTCCTTTGAGAAGATGATCAAATGGAATTAGATATGCAAGAAATTTATCAGGAGAAATGTCCATGAGAGAAAAGGGGAGAGGGTCAGAAGAGGCCAGAAGTGCTGTCAGACTTCAATGCAGGTATGACCCCAAGGGAAGGAAAGAAGGAAAGAAAAAAGGATGGGTAGAAGCACAATGTAGTTCTAAGAAAAGTTCAGCAAGACCATAGGGGAGTCCTCAAGCCAAAGTCCAGCATTAGAGAAATTCTGCATTACGCAGAAATGGACAGGTGTCCTGCCATGGGGGAAATGGCCTCAGTACAAACATAAGATAAATTTCAGAGCACAGAACCTGAGCTCATAGATCAATTATACCCCTCGCAGTTGAAAATCTGAGAGGTATATTCTCATAGCCACCACAAAAGAATATGGGGCCATTCTTAGGAATTTCACTAGGTCAGCAGGTGAGAACTGTTGTGGTCAAAGCAGGATATAAGGACACTTTCTCCGTGACCCACACTTGGGAAACACAACAGTTAAGAGCATGAGCTTTGTTATCAATGAATATGATATGGAAGCAATTTTCAAACTAGTGTACCTAATTTCACTATCACTGGTTCCTTCGGGAACCTAATTAACCTTACTAAACTTCTGTTTACACATTAGTAAAATGAGAATGTAACTAATATGAAACTACAATGCCAGCTTACTTTATGGAGAAAAAGAACTTATATACATGAAGCAATTAACATAAAAGGGGCTCAATCAATGACATTTAGTATTTTTTGAGTTTATCTGGAGAGACAATGTACACCTCCAAAATATTGTCCATGCCAGCTCCAAATTCCACCATGCAACCAGCCCATGAGTTCTCAGCATTGCAGAGTTGAAGACTGGACAGTGACAGGCAGACCACTTAGTTAGGAAACACTTGCTCAGAGGAGTTGAAATTTGAACTCGGACAACAATTAATCAGGACAGCTCACTTGCATGGGGATGGCATTGCGTAAGGGGCATGATTAGCACTTTGGCAGACCTGACATTCTCCACGTTTGGTCAGAATTGTTTTCTACTCTGATACAAAAGCCACTAGTTGGCTTTTAAATCAGACCCTCCCCTCCCCTCCTTATGTTTGAGCATAAGAGACAGCAGTTTTTGAATCTTCAGAGTATGGAAAATGGTTTCAGATAATATTTTAAATATTTAATAAGGCATAAGAAGCAAAATCAATGGAATTAGCTGTAAGTCTATACATTAAAGATAGAGGTTGTAAACTAGTCAGATATGTCTGGGAGGATTTTTTGGTTTTTGCTGATATGCACCAATTCAGAGAAAAAAGTTAAAACTCTTATTGCTTATAATTTACAAAGGTTTTCTTTTTGCACTAATGCTATAGTTAAGCCCACTCTGAAAACAGATCCACCATGCTACTAAACGTGACAGGTTTTTACAATCTTAATTAGCTATGAATGCCCTTTTTCAACTTGGGTTAATTCCAGCTATTAATTTACCCCCTGGAGAGCAAATCTGCCAAACATGCTTATTACCTGTTACTGTGAAAAAGAAATTCACCCACTAACATCCCCAAGACTCTCTCTGCCAGTTTTTGGCCTCTTCTTCCCCAATGATCCCGGTGTGTCTGATGGTAGAGTAGTTATTTTCTCTAAGCAAGGCTTCTTTGCTACTCTTTTGTTTAAAAAAATCTTTATTGAAATGTGATTCTAAATCCACACATTTGACCCATTTAAAATGTACAATAAATGGCTTTTAGTATACTCACAAAGCCATGCATTCATCACCACAATCAATTTTAGAACATTTTTATCCCTCCAAAAAGAAATCTCATATTCCTTAGTCCTCCCAAATCCCCCATTCTTCTTAGTGCTAGCCAATCATTAATCTCCTCTATGTCTTTATGGATTTTCCTATTCTGGACATTTCATATACATGGAATTATACAATGCTTTGGGTTTTGTGATTGGCTTCTTTCACTTAGCATATATTTTCAAGATTCATCCAGCTTCCTTGCATGTACCAGTACTTCATATTTTTATTGCCAAATAATATTCCACTGTGTGGATATACCACATTTATGAATTCATCTGTTGATGGACATTTGGGTTTTTTCCACTTTGTGGTTTGTATGAATAATGCTGCTATAAGCACTTATGTACATGTTTTTGTGTGAACATGTTTTCATTTCTCTTAGGTATATACTTAGAATTAGAATAAAATCTCATGTTAACTCTACTTTTTAACCATTTGAGAAACTACCAGACTGTTTTCTAAAGTGGCTGCAACATTTTACATTACAACCAGTGCTGTATGAGGGTTCTAATTTCTCAACATCCTCATCAACACTGGTTATTATCTGTCTTTTTGATTATAACCCATCTGGTGGGTGTGAAGTGATATCCCATTGTGGTTTTGATTTGCATTTCCCTGATAGCTAGCGATGTTGAGCATCTTTTCATGTGTTTGTTGGCCATTTGCATATCTTTTTAGGAGAAATGTCTATTCAGATTCTTTGCCCATTTTTTAATTGAGTTGTCTTTTATTGTTGAGTTGTAAGAGTTCTTTATACAATATAGATATAGGTTTCTTCTTATCAGATATATGATTTCCTTCTGTGAGTTGTCTTTTCACTTTCTTGATGTTTTTTAAAGCATGAATAATTTTAATTTTGATGCCTAGTTGATCTGTATTTTTCTTTAGTTGCCTGTACTTTTGATATCATACCTTACATCATCTAAGATCATGAAGATTTATTCCCATGTCTTCTTCTAAGAATTTTATAGATTTGGCTCTTACAGTTAAAGTCTTTGAATCATTTTAAATTAATTTTTATATATGATGTGAAGTAGGGGTCCAATTTCATTCTTTGGCATGTGGCTGTTCGGTTGTCTCATCACACTACTTGTTGAAAAGACTATTATTTCTTCATTTGAATTGCCTTGGCACACTTGTGGAAAATCAGTTGACTGTAAATGTTAGGGTTTGTTTTTGGCTTCTCAATTGTATATCATGGATCTGTATGTCTATCCTTATGCCAGGACCACATTTTTCCATCATTGTTTCTTTATAGTAAATTTTGAAATTAAAAGGTGTGAGTCACCGAACTTTGTTCTTCTTTTCCAAGATTGTTTTAGCTATTCTGAGTTCTTTGCATTTCCTCATAAATTTTAGGATAAGCTTGTCAAATTTTGCAAAGAAGACAGCTGAGATTTTGATAGGGATTTCATTGAATCTGTAGATAAATATGGGGAGTATGGCCATCTTAACAATATTAATTATTCTAATCCATGATGATAAAATGTCTTTCCACTTATTTAGGTCTTCTTTAATTTTTTAAACAATATTTTATGGTTTTCAGAGTAAAAGTGTTATATTTGTTTTGTTTAGTTTATTCAATTATTTTATTCTTTTTGATGCAATTATAAATAGAATTGTTTTCCTATAGATACTCATTTTTAATTGAAAGTTTCACAAAAGGCCATTTCTTTGAACTTCAGATTGGAACCTTGGAAGTCACAAATGATTACAAACACAAACAAAAAAATTCCAATTCTAGGTTATTCCTTGAAGAGGGCTGCTCAGGCAGGGCAATGTCCTGTCACATATAAAAGACTTGGCACACTCCCAGTTGCTAAGATTGTCACTACCAATTACTTTTGCAAGGTAGCTTCTCTACAGATTCGGGAAGCAGGTGACGTCTGTGTTGGGCTCCTCAACTAGTTTTTTCCTTAGAGCCTTATCCAAAGCTCTCCAGAGTTCTTTTAAGGCATGCTAGCTTTCCTGATATTCCTTGGTTACCCAGAGGCCACCAATGTGGTCTCCTACTTGGGCTTGATTTTGCTAAACAGAACCCTGAATTCCTCACTCTCAGCTACCCACCCTCCCACCTCAAGCTTTCTGTAAGATGATGAAATTTTTTTTTTAGCATAGAAGTCAGCATATTAGAGGGTTAAGACATTGTCTTTCCAGATACAGTGGCAGACTATGATGAGGAGACGGTGGTGGCAGATGTGATCACAAATGCATTGTCATAGGCTCTAGGGCTGTGGGAGAACTTCAGTGGGAAGTACATTCACACAAACAGAGGGAAGATTCACAAATAAGGTCAAGGAAAAATGATCACAAACAGAGGCCAAGGCAACAGTAGTTAATAGAGCAGTCTGAGGTGTCATCATGGGTAGGGGTCATGGCAGGACCAATAAACAAGATAGTCTGTGGCTTTATCAAAGGGAAGAAGTCATTGTTGGAGCTAGGCCCAAGACAGTAGCAAGAGAACTGACATTCCTTCAGGTCTCAGCTGCTTCCCTTAGTCACCATTAGCTCAGCATCTTCCCCATGAGTTGGCCCTCCAGATTCTTAAAGGGCTCAGGTTACTAGTATGAGGTCAGAAAATCAAAATCATTAGGAGACACCCCTATCTCTATTTCTATCATATCTCCTTCCCTATTACTATCACTATCTCTAGCTATATCTATGTATTAATAACTATCGATAGCTATATTAAGGAATATATTAAAGAAATTTGGCCTCACACAATTTGTGGAAGTGAATTAAACAGCCCATGTGAGGCTGTTGCTTCTGAATCTAGTGCTGAAGCCCAAATTCTCAAGGACTGGCAGCCAGGAAGGGAAGATAAACAAAGTAGGAAAAACAAAGATAAACTGAAAGCTGCAAGGCTGAGCTGGAACCCATAAAGATGAACTAGCACCATGTTGGTCTCTCACTATAAACTTGATGTTTCAAACATTGATGGTGAGGGTCTTCTGCAGAAGCTGGCAACCTTTTACTCAGAGCTAAATACTCAATTGTTGCAGGAGTTGGAGAATCTGTAAGAGACAGGAGCTGGAGGACCTATGAGTCTAGCTGCTGTCCCACATCAAGAGGGTGAGGCAGTGGATGAGGAAGAACCTGTGTGAACTGCGACAATACCTTATGTCATATACTGATAATTCAAGAGTTAGAAGAAGATGGCTCTGCTTCACTTTTATCATCCTCATCTCATGCAACATACTTCTTGTGGCCCATATTAACCCAGAACTACACAGGGAAGGAAATTCTGGAGAAATGTAGTTCCAGCTTAGCTAAGTAGACACAGAACAAATCTATAATGCTTGTCAACACAGATCATGTTTCTCAGTGTAGAACTCCTTATTTTTTAGGAGCGCTTGATGTCTCTTCATCAGAAAACAACCCCTACTCTGTAGGGTTCACATTCCCAGTAGACAGGTAGGGATCTACCTCAAGGCTTTCTGGGGCAAGAATTTTGATAGCTGGGATGTCAACTGGAGCCCTGAAAAGCATTTTACACACTTTATCAGCTACCTGAAAAGACCAAAGGAATAAAGCTAAAAGGATGTAATTTCTCAGTCCAATGACATAATATAGGTCTATAACTCATAAGGCTAGCCCTTTATGTTCTCATGGTATGGTATAAACCCACACACTTTTTAACTACGAGCTGTACTTCTGTGAAATTAGCTCTTAAGTAAAGGGAAATGAAGCTAACAAAGAGGAAGAGGGGTGCTTGATATATCTAATTGGCCTTACTTCAGGGATATGACCATAGCTCTCTAAACAGGGGTAAGAGTGTTTTGTCAAAGAGAAAAAAGACATGGCAGGGTGGGACTACTTACTTAAACCCTCCTTGAGGCAAATGAATTCCCTTCCTTATTATCCATTTAATTTCCTTGCTTGTTTTGTTTATGATCATGGTTAATGAATGGAGGTAGAAACACAAAACAAAAGGGAAAACAAAGCAAAAAAATTACTGGCTTTGAATGACTATATAAGACCGGTTTAGAGTTTGAAGAGAGTCCTAGAATGAAAGGAATTATAGGTTAGCCTTGCAAATTGTCAGCTGCCGTAGGCTAAACATGATTTATATGTGCTGTAAAGGATTCAGTTTGTTTCTTGTTCTGCCTTAGGATTCCATTTCTCTTCTAGTAACTATGACATCCCCCCTCCATAAACATAAACCCATCCTTGTCACCAGCAACTTTGAAAAAGAAAAGCAGAGTTTTGCAATGTTTGGATCCCAGTAAATTTTGTGTGCTTATTTTCAATGAATGGCCTGGATGGGTTTTCCCAATAAACTACAAACCAAGCGTATTTTGGTTTCTTCAAGGGGAAAATAAGTTTTCTTACACACAAGTGAACAAGATCATGATTTATTTATTAAAAATGGAAAATTTATTCTTCATCAAAATCTATAACTTATATCTTTCTCTGGAGTAATTAGTTATGGTAACTGAATACCTGCATTTTTTTTTTTACTTCCTTGCTACATGGGTCTCCTTGTTAGGAGCCCCTTTGGAATCAGAATGCCCTATATTCTTAATGACTTGCAGAGCCAGATTTATCCCTCTAGTTTCATCCCTGTTGAAATCCCATTAGAAAAGATGGCCTATTGTTACATTTTCACTGCAAATTGCACACCTCATATTTCAGGATATTTAATAATTGAGAAGTATGACTCCTGAGTAACTGCAAAATGATTTGACAGCAATTGACAAAGTGTATTAGCCTATACTTTAGATCCAACAGCTTCCAATCTAAAAGGAAAAGGACCCAGCACCCATTAGAAGAATTAGATGGAGGAGGACACATTGAAATTACTATGGATTGGAGAAAACCAGGCAGTAAGAACATAGGCTATCTCTAAGGCTTTTTTTATAATTGGGAACTGAGAATACTCTATACAGTGATTGGGGATGCTTGTTCTGTCTTTGTGGTATGTGTCATGTATTATTATCCTAGCCCAAAGTATACACACCTCTTTTGATCCAGTATTGGGGAGGCAGGGTTGTTTGTTTATTTTGTTTTGTTCCATTTTGTTTTACAAATACAATGTCTGGTGAGAAATAGATGGTTCTTAACTTCAGAAAATACACAGTCTAAATACTGTGGCTAATGAAAAGTCAAGGATGGTTAGAGTTAGCAACCAGGACACTAGCCTTTCCAAGCTGATGCTAAATCCATACTGACTTCCCCCTAATAGTCCCTCTAGGCCCATTTATTTTCACCCTCCATTAGAAAACATACTTCTGACTTTATTTTCCTTAGGTCTCAAATAATGGAGCTTTGGTTGGCTTGTGGGATTTCGCCTAAAAAAAGCAAAACTTGACCTTACCCACATCTCAGTAATTAGAAGTGGTAGCTATAATAGTTGTAGACTTTTCTACTATAAATATGATATATATGAGAACATCACTCAGTTGAAATTCAAAATGATGAGTTAGATTATCTTTCCTTACTACAGAGAAATGAGAAGCTTTATATTGTCTATTGGAATCAGATTTTAGTGAGGTAATAAGGAGAGCTTGATCAAATTCCCTCCCAAGAAGCATTACTGTCTTAATTTTGTTGAGTTCAGAAATTTTGCTTCCCAATTTCAAGATTCTACTAGAATCAGGAATAAAATTATTCTGATGATCACACTGCTCTAGAATAACTTTCTTAACATCTGTCCATATAAATACCAATTATCATTAAGATCAACAGTGACTAGTTTTGATTTTTGTTTTGCCTGAAAATCATTGTTTGTAAAAACTGAAGTTTCTTTACTTTTAGCCTATACAGTGAAGATTATTTAAAGAAAATCAGGGAGTTAATATGGGGACCATAGATCAACACTTGATACCTGCCCAAAAAAGGACAATTACTAAAAAGAGGTGTGGGCACAAAATTGAGTACTAGGCTCAGAGGCTTCCAGACTCCTTTTTGCCACTAACTAATTCCAACCTTGGATAATCCAAATTGTGTCTGTGAGAATGAGTTTTCTCATCAGGAAAATGGAGTATGGTCTTTGTTTGGCCTACTTCTCTGTGTTCTGATTGCCTAAAGAGGAATTAGAAAGTACTTTTCCAGCTGCAGATCATCATATGAAGCTGAAATTTTATAATGTGATGCTGCCTGTGAGTGACAAAGCCACTGGGAGTCAGGAATACCTCATGATAAACAAATCTCTGACCATGCTTTTCTCTAAATTAATTGTTCTCAACCCTAGCTGCATATTGGGGAGCTCTAAAAATACTAATGCCTGGAACCCATCACTAGTGACTCTGATGTCATTGGTCTGGGGTGTGGCCTAGGCATAGAATTTCTAAAAACTCTCCAGGTGATTCTAACCTGCAGCCAAGGTCAAGAAACACTGCAAAGAGTAAGAACTTTTGGATGCCTGATTCCTGCTGGCACCTTGTGCTGCTTGTTTGATTTAAATGCTGGCTTGTAGAGACATCCTCCTCCCAAGGCTTCACTGGACTCAGTTGTAGGAGGTGGAACACCAGCATAGGATCAGAAAACCTACATATGAGCCCTGGATGTCATTTTTAAGCTGTGTGACTTTGGGAAATTCATGGCTATGCCAATGATAATAACAATATGATAGCTACCATTTATTGTGCACTAATTATGGACTAATAATTAGAAATGTTAAACATGTCTAGTTCCCAATAACAACCCAAGGTAGGCATTATTATCCCATTTTATAGCAGAGGAAATTGAGACATAACCATATTCACTGACTAACCTATGTTTTTCCTTATTTGTAAAATGGATATAAAAATAACCTGTCATACAAAATGATGAGATAACATAATTTGTGCAAATTATTTGTCAACTAAACCACTATACATTTAAAATTTAACAAACATAAATTTAGTGGTGTGGAAAAGCATGAGATTTAACTTCAGACAGGTTTGAGTTTCTATCTTAGCTCTGTCCACATAATAACATGGCAACCTTAAGCAGTTTACTTAGCATTCTATCGACTGTGTTTTTAAAACTGTATAATGGAGATACTATTATCTCCTTTTGTAGGATTATTGTGGATAGGTAATGTACTTAAAGAGCAAAGCATAGTGTCTGGTACTATAGCTCAATAAAAGTAGTTACTGTCATTTTCAATTGTTTGCATCCCTGTAGGATCAGGTAGTTCCTGCTCCCAAATTTCAGATTAATAGTTATTGAATCTGGAACTCATTTTTTTGTCTTTGTTGTTAGTATCATTGGAATTCTATTTTCATCCTGGATTTTTAAGCAATAGGGTTGGGATTTTGACTTTGTATACATTATCTTTTGGTCTATCTCTATATTTAAACAGAACCTACTGTTTGGCCAATCTCTTGTTAATAGGAGTGGACCAATGACACATCTCCACTTCCATTGTAGCAGGACCTGAAAAGTCAGTTCACTTTGGCCACTATCATCATCATCATCATCCTGGTCAAAGTATCCACTAGGAGCTTCAGGATTTACAGACCCCATGTCTCAGCCCTATTCTGCATATGAGGATTCAACTACATCTAACAGTCATTACAGGGAAATTTGAACCCTTTCCCTCTTCAGTCTCACAGTCCCCTACATAACCAATCCACTTACCTACCACAGGTCACTAAAATTTTCTTTCAAATGTAAATTTAATGATCACTTTTGTTTGACTCCCTATTGCCCTCAGGACAAAGTCTAAACTCTTGAGTATGGTATAATAAGCCCATCTCGCCTTGAATTTACCCTATTCTCCAGTCATAGAAAACTTGTACTTCCTATAAGACACCGTACACTTCCATGCCCCTGTACCTTTTCCACACTGTTACCTTTGCCTGGAATGTCCTTCTTTCCTTGTCTTGGCAAAGACACCCAGCCCCAGTTCAGACTTCACGTGCTCTATGAGGTCTCCTCGGACTCTTCCAGGTTGGATTGCATGCTCCATAGCACCTGCACCAACCTCCAAACAAGCATATTGCCTTGGAATTGTAGGTTTATAATTCTAGAATGTGAGCTCCAATTGTGTACCTTATTTATTTTTAAACCATTAATCTTCAATAATAGTGCCTGGTCCATAACAGGGGTTCGATGAATGTTTATGGAACAAGTGAATGAAGATCAAATATCTAAACTTGTTAAAGTAGTTGCAAAGTTAGAGTAAATAGACTTTGAGTGAGGGCTTGAGGGCCTTTCCTATATATGAAGTGACTAAATTAGTGTAAAAACTTGAAGACATTTGTTTGGCGTATTTGATTCTTTTCAATTACTTTCTGACTCTTAACTGTGCTATGGATAGTTGATATTAGATAAGTGACTTTTCAATATGGGGTATTATTATAAAATGCTCAAGATTCAGTATAAGGCACGTAGTATAAAAAAAGAATAAATAATATAATTATCACCTTGACATCTATTGATAAATGTCCTTGACAGGAGTCAGGCAATCTCCCTGCTAGTGCTGGCTCAACAACTGGCTTGGACAGGTCAATTAACTTTTCTGGGTTTTGATTTCCTGCAAATGAAAGATTTGAAAAAGATGAGGTCTAAAATCTCTGCTAGCTGAAACATGCTATAATTGTGTAAAGCTATGCTCTGAAAAGAAGGTTGATGTATTTTGCATTGCAGAGCATTTTCTGCCTTGGGTATTTTATTTTGACTCTATAAAATAAACTTAAGGTCTCTTAAAAGAAAGATCATGAATATAGGGAAGGAATACCCATGTAAAGATGATCTCAAAACAGGAGAGAAACAGTCAAGGTGGAAAGTGAGGTTTGTCACCCAGCGTCTTTTTTCCCTCTATCTTCACACCGTCCTATTTATTTTTTAGGGCAAAAGATGAAAGTAGGTTGGACTAGGAGGGGGATGGGCAAAGGGGCATCCTACAGCTGCAGTTTCCTTTCATGTCCCCCTTAAACCTAGAGACAGAATAGAGGAAAAGCTAATTGAGGTGAGATGACTTCTGAAGTGCCTGAGGGTCCCAGGTCCTTTCATCTCCTTTCCTTCTGAACACTCAAAATCTGCATAATGACAAACACCAACACCACAAGCCTGACAAGGCTGGGCCGAGCATTTTCTGCCCCAAACACATATTTTCTAGACTCTAGAGCCTGGAGGGGGGTGGTTGTAAGGAGAGATCGAGGCCTTTGCTGTCTCTCTCTCTTCACCATGAAAAGGCTGCTGCTTTTGGAATTTCTGTGTTGGTGGTTTGACAGACATGAAGGTGGAAATATCTGCGACTGAGAAAGCAAATGAGAGGCTGATTTCTTCTAAAAGAGATGGGAATTGCACTCTCTGAGGAATGCAGTATGACGTGGGAGTGTCTGAACTAGTCCCCAGAAGGTTCTAATGGGATTCTCTTCTTCAACAACTTTTTTTAAGCCCTGAGGCTCTGTTATACAAGGCTACATTATGCTGACTGAGTGTGCTGCTGAGGTGGTTAACAAGTAGCTCTGTTAGCTCTTAGCAGGCAGGAGTTTTCAGTTGTTTCAGCTTTTACTCCCCTCTTAGCTTCTAAGATGTTTGCATTCTTGGTTGAGTTGTATTGGATTGTCTTTTTGATAGTTTATGTGGTAAATGGATGGGATGGTCTTTGAAAAAGGCCTCCTGAGCTTCCAGTTTCCCTATTACATTGGGGAGTTTGTCAAAAGAAGAGTGAGTATCTCTACCAAATGAGTGGCTGTGGTCATTTGTAATGGTGTTCATTGCAAATAATCACTCTTGACCTCTTCACCCCATTCTGGATCAGCACCATATTGCTTGCAAGTTATTTCTTTTTTAAACCCTAATTTTCCTGCACTTGGAAAGCTGGCATCTGGACAAAATGCTGTAGTAAGTAGCAGAGCCAGTGGGCACATTCTCACGCTTCCCAGCACCAGTTCTCTCTGTTGTGCTCCCAGGACCCATCGGTTATCTTCCAAATGCCTTTTATATTCACGTGGTCAGTTTCCCCCTAACCTTTACATTTTGTTTCATTTATTTATTTTTGTATGACTACTAAATTCACATGGCACACAATGGAAAAGGTACAAGAGTATTTAGTGAAAAGTCTCCCTCTTATTCCTGTCTCCCATCCTACAAGTCCTCTCCTCCAGAGGTAACCAATGTTACTGGTTTCTTCTGAATCCTTCTAAAGAGACTCCATACGTATACAAATAACTATGTACTCATGTTAGTTTTACTCCATTACAAACCCAAATGGTAGCACACCATACACAGCTGGGCTCCTTGCTTGGTTGACTTATGTGTCTCAGAACTATTTCCATCATCAGTCCTCATATACACAAACCTCATTTTTTTATAGCTACACAGTATTTCATGGCATGGATGTATCATAATATATTTAACTATGAGGGCATCTGTAACTTAGACATAGACGCACATAAGATACTACTGCAAGGAGCAGCATTACCACACAGTTTCCTCTTACCCTGTTCAGGTAAGTTATGTGGTATCTGTGCTTCCGCCCAGGGGTACTAAGTTCAGTGCTAAATTTCCCCATAGCCTGAAGCCTTTATACTCTCTCACCTCTCTGCCACCAAACCCCTGATACCTGGGAAACATTTTCTTTTCTCCAGTGAGAAGGATAGATTTCTAACCTCTTGACTTATATCATTTTATTAGGAATACTACTTTTGTATAGTTATGGCATTATGCTCTGGGCATGGGAAAAAATTTGTTTCACCATTTTCAGGCCACTTAAGACTATGACATGTCACTGTGATGTCACGGCAAGTAACTGCCCTGTTACCCTATTCCCTATTATGATACATGTGTGTCATCAGACAGCTCCACTGTGCCCATACACATATCACAGATCACAGAGAAATCACTAGAGTAACCTGGTTTGAGAGTGTAAACCTATTTTAAGAGTTGGATAATAACATTCTCTATATTTAATAGCGTATATCGGTTCCCTCACATAGCTCAGCATATATTAATACATTAATACATTGGGTCCAGACTGAGCTTCCCAGAGCAGGAAGCATCATCTGTCTTATTCATTTTGTTTTCTTCAGTGACTACCACAGTGCCTGGCATCTGGTAAGCGTTTACTATAGACGATAAGATTTGAGTATTGGGAAAAATATTAGAAAAGATAAACCATGTTGAATTTTAATTTACATAGGTATCTGTCAGAGTTTTATCAGACAAGCAAAACCATAAGCACTTATGTAAACTAGGGGATTTATTACAGAAAATTTATCTTACATAATAAAGGAAGCTGAATAAACAGTTTTTTTAAATGGCTAATGCTTCTGCTCCTGGTGCCAGGTCTGAAGTCAGCAGGACAGGTAGTGGAGAAGGAAAAATGGATGAGAAGTAGGGGAAAGCAAAAACAAACTGCGACCCACAAGGACAACTTACAATATATGCCAGTCTCTAAGTGTCCTGAAGCCTCCAACTCCAATGATGCAGAGACATGAAGGGGAACCCAGTGCCCTTCATCACAAAGCTGAATATGGATTTCATACAGGAGTCAGAAAAGCTGAAGGGTGAGACATAGTTGGAGCTGGAGGCACTGCAGACCTGACTGGTACCCCAGAAGCTGCATACAGTGGCCCAGGACATGGAGAAGCTGTAGAGGATCTGGAAAGATCTGGAGGAGATTTGGGCCTAGCCGCTGCCCTACACCAACAGTGGGAGCCAGCAGATCAGCAACAATGTGCAGGAATTGCAACAGTGTTTGTGCCCTGCACTGTGCTTCCAAGTGTAAAGAAGAATATGGATGCTACTTCACTCCCACTGTGTAAATCTTACCCCAAATGTCTCTTGTGACCCATGTTAACCAAAAACTATCCAGAGAAGGGAATTCTGGGAAACATAGTTCTAGGTAAGCTAGTTTGACACAGAACAAATCTACCATGAACAGTGTTTGCCTTCTTCCAATATCACCCCAAATCAGGTTCTCTAAAAGGAGGCATTCACAGACTGTATTATTAACCTCCCAATTAAATCTTCAGTATCTATATAAAGGCAAGAAGAATGCTATATCTTTCCACTGCTCCACAAAGATAGTGTCTATTCTCATGGGAAGCCTATGACTTTACTGGGAATATAACAAGTACTTTCCCTGGAAGAATCTCCTTTACAAAGGAAAAAGAATTCACCTCCAGATGATGTCATAGAGCTCAGTTCAGGCAGAAAAAGAATCATGTTTTTCCAGTAGATGTTTCTTCTGAGTTCAGTATTTTTTCCCTGCCCATTCAAGGTTAAAAAGAAACGTTGTACATGTAATCTCTTTTTCTTCTTCTCTTGAATTTACTTTCATTTTATTCTTAAATTTTCTAAAAGTAGTAAAACATCCTGATAGATCTCAGAGAATCTATTAATTCTTTAAAAAGGAAATATTTTCAGACCATTCCAAAGTTGCTTGGTTCTATTCAGCCACTGGTAGATTGCACAAGTGGTCCCAATTTTTCACTTCTTCTTGTATTTCCACCTTTCTTGTGTGACTTGTGACTTTGCAGTTCCTCTGAATACAGGGACAAAGTGTATTTCCTCACCACTTGACTTTGGGCTTGGTTGTGTGACTTGCTTTGGCCAACGGAATGTTGGCAGAAACAACAGTAGCCCGTTCTGAGGCTAGGCCTTAAGAGGCCTTGTGCCTTTTGCTTGCCTTCTTGAACTTCTGCCATGCCATTAGAAAAGCTTCTCTCAGGTAGTATGACCCCTTGGCCTGGACCCCAGAGCAGACAAACCTGGAACAAAGCTGCTCCAAAAGACCTGAGATCTGTGAAAATAAATGACCGCTATTCAAAGTCAATGAGTTTTGGGGTGGTTTATTAGGTAGCATTTTTGTGGAAATATCTGTTCTAGTTATCTTTTGCTATGTAACACACTCATTGCTATTTGAAGTCAATGAGTTTTGGGGTGGTTTATTAGGTAGCATTTTTGTGGAAATATCTGTTCTAATTATCTTTTGCTATGTAACACACCCACTACCACCACTAAAAAACAAAACAAAACAACACTTAGTGACTTGCAACAACAATCTTTTGTTTCTCCACATCTCTGTGATTTGGGCAGAAATTGGCAGGGAAAAAACAGCTACAATACCTAACTGATATAGACACTTTCAGGCATAAACTCTACTACCAGCAATGGAAAATACATCTCTGAGGGTAAGAAATGAAAAGGAAGGAGTAAGAGAAACACATAAAAAGTATATGAGAAATATCACCCATTTCACATCTTTTGTCTTAGAAGTTTTCCAGTTTCTAATCTAGCAACAAAGCAAAAGATGATACCAATATTAGTATGGCCCACTTGGCAATTAGAAACATTAAAAGAACTTCAGACTTGAGGATTTTGAATAGGAACTTGATAAAATAAAATCTGGGTCACTGCAATGTCATGGATAGAACAATCATTTTAATCAGGTGGTCTGGCTCTGCCCCTATTCAGCACTACCTTCCTGTAACCTCTGGTACTGGCATGTAACTTGACCTCTCTGGGTTTCAGGTCTTTTATCTGTAAATGAAGTGAACTGGGTGGTATTGAGATTTCTTCCTGTTCTGACACTCTGTGAATCATTGTCATTTTCTTTATGACTCTGACATCTAAATGATGGCCTGGACTTTCTATATTTAACTCCTCAGAATCTATTTTTGCTACATGCCCTCGATAATGAATGGGATTCCTTAGTAAAACCAAACCTTAAGGTCTGAGCAATAATAAGCTTCAGAATAATGATGGCCAGGCTGAGTGGGACAGCCACATCAGTGGCTGAGCACTCACTTCTCCTTGTAATTGAAATAAAATGAAAACACCTTTTCTTTCTCCACTTGGCATGGAAAAGCAGACTAATAATTTCAAAGGATGTTTACTAAAAACTAGGGAAACAAAACAGAAGTAATTGTACCCAAAATAAAGTACTATAAAATATTCATTTCCAAAATACAGGAAATAGAATCAATAAAGAGTTTTTCTGTGCTGAAATCTATTTATGCTAAATAGCTATCTCCTGTCTGTGTTGTGCTGTGGATTAAACCTGATAAAACCTGGATTCAAATCCAAGCTCTACCACTTAAACCTTTTACCTGGCTAAGTTGCCTAAGAATATAGAACCTTAACTCTTTCATCGCTAAAATGAGAATAACCATACCTATTGCTCACAGTTGTTTTTAGAATTCCCAAAGACAAGAATTCCAGTGCACATGGTTTATTAAAGAGGTGCAGGGAACACAGCCAGGGAAGTAGGGAAGTGAGGGAAGAAAAGGCAGCCTATAAAGGGTATGATTATTAAGACTGCTGCCAGAGTGAAGGAAGCTTAATCCTCTGGGGAAACTGTAGGAACTGATATAAAACACATGCTTCAGATAACCCCACTCAGGAATGAAAGAAGCTAGGGTATTTATACACCCAATTCTGTAAGTCATTGGTTAAGGGCTACTGCTGGGGTTGAGAATTCCCCAGTGCTTATGGCTTGCTGTGGGAGGGTACAATGGTCCTCTGGAAAAAACCCTTGGGCAAAAAGATGGAAGGTGGAAGTTGTCCAGAGCACACTAATATGTAAGGTCCCAGGAGCATGGCTAGCATTCGCTGGAGAAGCATTCACCAAATATTCATTCCTCTCTTTTCCCCCAGTTCCTAATACAAATTGGTGGCACCAAGCTTGATTTCCTTTCCTTCAGTTTCTTAATTGTGCTCTCTTATGACACATTCCTGTTTCACAACTTAAAGTACAACAGTGACTAACACCAATTCACTGAACTTGGGTGGAGAAGCTGCCATCATAGACCTCTTTCCCCTCTGCCATGCTATCCCAGTGTTAGGGCCATGAACAGACACATCTGAACTTCCATCTGAAGAGTGACACCTTTAACTCTGCACAGAGTGCTCCAAGAGAGAGTCCTGATTAATGTCATTAACTTGTCCCAAGAGTTTCATTTCCAATGCCAAGGACTATGAAGTTTATCATGCCTCTCATACTGATCACCTTAGTACCCAGATGTACATCTCTCTGGCCCTTTGTTTTCACCTGTACTCCCTTACATATACTACCCTGCTCTTCCTCTCCCCTGCTAGTTGCAACCATTCCTTTAAAACTGTTTAGCTGTGCCCTTTGAAGGTGCCTAGTAGCCTCTAACTTGTTACCAGATACTTTCTCTACCTCCTTGCTTTACTAGAAACACATTTTCCTTGTTCTGTAATTGGGAGCATTGCAGAACACCATTTCTGAATCTCTTCATTAGAATCTCCTAAGCCTGATCCACATCATTGAGCTCATCATAAAACCGTGCAGATCGGTGTGACTATAAATTCATGGTCATCAATATTAAAATATCAAATAGACCCTTAGCTCAGGTCTCCTGGCTTGCTGGGTTTTCCTGGTCCATGGCAACTATTTCCAATATTATCCAGTCTCATCATATTCCTGACCTTCTCCTGGGCCCTTGTTCACAGCAGATGATTTTGTTTCCTACTTCACAAAGAAATTAGAGGCCATTGGTCAAGATTTCCATATATGTTCTATCATCAAATCAGTCCTCATCCCTTCCTTTTTTCCTGATGTTTTATTGGAGGAGGCTAAGGCTAATTCCTTTGTTCTCCTATTGTCTGAATCCATCCCTCCTTATCTTAAGAATCTTTTTGTCTTAAATCAGCCCTCTAGCTGCAACCTTAAAGCTCTCCATTACCAATCAGCATTTTATCATGCCCAACTGAATTCAAACAAGACTAAACAAATACAAAAAAAAAAAAACATTCAATCCCACTGTCTGGTAAAAAATTGGCCTTTTCAAAGAGAGGTCTGACCTTCATCCCAAGTCCAAAACCCAACAGGGAAAACATTAAATGTTAAGGCTTGAGAATAATCTTTGACTTTATGTAGTGCCTTCTGGACACACTCAGATGGGGGCTGGGTCCCCAAGACCCCATGGGACCTGATCCCTATGGTTTTTCTGGCCATAGCTCATGCCACAGCCCCCACAGATTGGAGGCAGGTGCCTGCAGTTCTCCCAGACTATCATTGCATACTGGTGGTTCTACAGTTTGAAGGTGTTGGGGCAGCCTTGTCCCTATTGGCTCCATGAAGCATTGCCCCAGTGGGGTCTCTCTGCAGTGCCCCAGCCCCATAGTTTTGCTGGTCATTTCCCTAGTAGGGGCTCTATTCATCACCCCTGCCCATGCAATAATTCTCTGCCCAGGACCTGAGGCTCTCCAAGGCATCCTATGAAATCTCGGTGGAGGAAGTCATGCCTCCACAGCTTGTGTATTTTGCCCATCTGAATAATTAGCACCATGTGAACGCTGACAAGGCTCACCATTTGTACCCTCAGACGAACTGCATCTGGGCCCATCTGAGCCATAGAGTCTGTCGCCAAGGAGCACTGCACCAGATTCCAGGGAGCAGAGGCTTGAGGCATTCCAGGGCAGTGACTTCCAAGGTCCTGCAGGTACCTGTGCCCCTCCCTCAAAACCATTCTGCCCTTAAAGCCCCGACATTCTGGGCCTGTGATGGGCATGGCAGCCTTGAAGATCTCTGAAATAGTTCCAGGGTTATTCTCCCATTGTCAGAATGAGTAACACCTGGCTTTCTTATAGCATTACTGATTTAATCAAATAGTCTCTTGGCCACACCCTTGATTTTCTCTCCTAAATATGCTATTTTTATTCTTTACTTGGCCAGGATGAGAATTTCCCAGATCTTTATGTTATGCTTCCCTTTTGATTATAAATTCCATCTTTAAATCATTCTCTCTTCTCTAATTTTATTATAACCAGTTAAGAGAAGCCATGCAGTACTCTGAACACTTTGCTGCTTGGAGATGTCTTCTGCCAAATATCCTAGTTCTTCACTCTTAAGTTCTGCCTTCTACATAATCCTCTACATAATCCTCTGTCTTCTACAAATATCCTCATTCTTAAGTTCTGCCTTCTACAAAGTTACAGGACACAACATCATTCAACCAAATTCTTTGCCACTTTATAATGGGATAGCCTTTCTCCCAGTTTCTAATACCTTCTTTGTTTCTGTCTGAGACCTCATCACTGTCCATATTTCTACCAACATTCTGTTCATGACTGATTAAGTAATCTCTAAGCTGACTGAAGCTTTTTCTAGAGCTCTCCTCTTCTTAGCTGTCATCAGAATCACCTTAATGCTTCATTCACAGAAATACAGACTTTTTCCAGAATTCACTTCACTTCAAAACTGTTCCAGCCTCTACTCATGATTTAGTGCCAAAGTCGTTTCCACATTTTTAGGTATTCATTATAAGAACACCCCACTCTTCTGGTACCAATTTCTATCTTAGACCATTTGTGTGCTAAAATTCTGTGGTACAGAATACCATAAACTGGATAACTTATAAAGAACATAAATTTATTTCTTACAGTTCTGGAGGCTGGCACATCCAAGATCAAGACACTGGTAGGTTCAGTTATCTGATGAGGGCTGTTCTCTGCTTCTAAGAAGGTGCTTTATCGGTCACATCACCAGAGGGAGGAATGTTGTATCTTCACATGGCAGAAGGCAGAAGGACAAGTGAAACAAATGCTGTGTGTGAAGCCTCTTTTATAGGGGCCTTAATCCTATTCATGAGGGAGAAGCCCTCAAGGCCTAATCACCTCTTAATACTATCATATTGGTAAAACCTGAATTTAAGAGAGACACATTTAAATCACAACTCCAGACCCTAACTCCTTGCAGTTGTGATCAGAAGTCTTGGGCAGACTTGGCAGTCTGAAGGACTGTATCCTCAATGTCACAGTCTGTCTACCTCAGGGTACCCACATTCTTTTTCCAGTTACTATTGATGTTTCTTTCCCTCTTTATGGATAAAATTTTTGAAAGATTTATCTATAAAATACTTCTTCATTTCCTTTTTCATTCATTCCTAAACCCACTGCAATTGAGTTTCTGCTCACACCACAACAGTGATATTCTCCATAGCTCACTAATGCCCACCTTGTTACTAAATTCAATGGACACTGATATTCTCACCTGATCTGTTAGAAACATTCACCACTCTTATCTCTTGGCTTCTGTGATACCACATCTCCTGATTTTTTTCCTACCTCTGGCCACTACTTCTCAGTTTTCTTTATAGTTTCCTCTTCCTTAACCTGTCCCATATATAGATCTTTCCCAAAGACTCTCTGGGTAATTTCATGCACTGGTGATTCCAAATCTTATATCTTAGCTTTAAACTTTCTCCTTAGCTTCACTCAAATATCAACATGACTACTTGAATTTAAGTTAGACTGCAAGATCCATGGGTCTTAGAATTTATTTATTGCTATAGTCCCACAACATAGCATAGTGTCTGGTATATAGTAGGCCCTCAGTAAATATTTGTTGAGTGAATGAATAAATGAATTAGTATGTTATGTTTCACAGGCACTTGAAGCTCAATATGTTCATAAGTGAACTTATCAATAGATTCCTGAACATACTCCTCCCCTGGAGTTCCTTATCTCAATAAATGGTGCCACAATCCTGTCATTTGCCCAAGCTAGAAACCTTGAGAGTTATCCTTGATTCCTTTTCTCCTTCTCCTCTACATCCTACCCATCACCAAGACCTGTCAATTCTTACTCACTAAAAATCTCTCAAATCCATCCACTTTTTTCACCTCAAAGGCAATACATCAGTCCAGTCACTATAACCCATCACTAGGACTACTCTAGTAGCTTCCACATTGTTCTCCTTGCCTTAGCTTCTTTCCTCTCCTACTTATTCTTCACACCACAGACAGTGTGATGCTTCCAAACACAAAGCTGACTATGTTACTCCCAAATCTTTGCAAACTTCCTTTTACCCTAGAAATAAAGCCTAAACCCATAATGTGGCTTATAAGACCCACCCTGATCTGGTCCTAGCTACCACTTTGGGCTCATTTTTAATTCTTTCTTTTACCTATCCATCTCCATTTATGTTCCAGTCCTACTGAATTTTCTTTTCAGTTCCTCAAACCCATCACATTCTCCCTACCTCCCACTCCAGGTCTTTGCATATACTTTTCTCTTCTCTTCTCTTCTCTTCTCTTCTCTTCTCTTCTCTTCTCTTCTCTTCTCTTCTCTTCTCTTCTCTCCTCTTCTCTTCTCTTCTCTTCTCTTCTCCTCTCCTCTCCTCTCCTCTCCTCTCCTCTCCTCTCCTCTCCTCTCCTCTCTTCTCCTCTCCTCTCCTCTCTTCTCTCTCTCTCTGTCTCTCAAACTTTGATCTTTTAGGAGAGAACAACTTTATCTTCCTGACCCCACTGACAGATTTCCACATCGAAGTTTCCCTCTTCCCATCCAGTTTTAGGTGATGAGAGTCTCCCCTTTCCATTCAATTTTAACATCTCTACATCCAATCTTGATTTTTACTTTCTTTTATTTGCTCTAGGATCTTTTTGCATCAATTAGCTCTTCTATCCTATATCTTCAATTTCTCCTTCTCTGGTGGTCCTTTTTCTCCCACCTATCTGCCAGCATTCTTCCAAATTTCAAAAAAAAAAAAATTCTTTTGACCCTAGATTCCTTCTCTGAAAACTGTATTATTTCTCTCTGTTCTTTTGAGACAAGTTTCTTAAAAGATAATTATAGTACACTTATGTACACTGTCTATATTTCCTCACCTTCAACTCAATCCTCAACTTATTGCTTCTTTACTACTCCTCTGAAATGACTTATGCAAAGCCATCAGTGATAACCATACTGCCAAAACAAATACACATTTTTCTATTGTGTCCTGAGACCTCTCTTTTACAATTAACCTGTTGAGTACTTACCTTGATTTTTATGCAGTTGTTTTCTTCCCATTAGCCCCCACATTCATTTAATTATCAACTTTTGCCAAATTGACATCCAGCATAATTTTTGAGCCTATCCTTTCCCTTCCATACCTCCATACTGCCACTGCCCTGATTTAAGCTTTACCATTTCTCAGTTGGATATTACAAAAGTCTCCTAACATGTCTGCTTGCCTCTAGTCTTGTCTCCTTAAAAATGTATCCATTCTTCCACCTCAATCAGAAATATTATCTATCATGACATCTGACTGCATCACTCCCTTTCTTTAAACCCTCAAGTATCTCTGAATTGCCTATAGAATAAAGTTCAACCTTCTTAGTATGGCAAATAAAGTCATCTATGACCTAGCCTCCACCTATCCTGTAATCTTCCACTGTTTCCTATTTCAAATTTTATCCTTTAATAAAAATAAGTAGCTTATAGACACATACACACAATACATACAATTTATGTTTTCACTCCATACCTTTGATAATGCTCTTTCCTTAGTCTACAATATTCTCCCCATCTTTCTTTGCTTAAGGGCCTCTCCTCTAAGATCCCATAATACTCTGAAAATGCTCTAGATATTATTATTTACCATTATATTGAAACCATTATATTGAAATTACTTATTTAGATGCCTGTCTACCCACTAGACTATAAGCTCTTTAAGGACATGGATCCTGTTCTCGGCATCTAGTGCAGTGCCTGAAGTGAGCTGAGGCCTCAACTTTTTAGGGAGGTGATTATTGAATAGCCAGTTCTCTGATAGCCATTTAGTTATTTTTAATCAGTGACTGTTGCCATTGTGAGGGACATCTTGGGTCATCCAGTCCAGCTTCATCTCACAGGAGGCCCTTCTATAATACAGACCAGGATAATTCACAGTTAAATGTGGTTGATCATTCCAACCTTGGGCAGCTCTTATTTTGACACATATGGTCCCTTCTGATGAGAGTGGAAATTGATATCACTTCATTAGAAAACAATTTAGTGACTATATGTGTTTATATTTTTATTATATTTTTATATTTTTATTACTTAAATGTTTATGTTTATATTTCTGGAAATGTCTCTTACAGAAATCTCTTCTCAGAAAATTATCCAAAATATGGGGAAAATTTATTACATAGCAATGTTCATCATGGAAATATTCATAATAGAGAAAAATTAGAAATAGGCAACAGTAGGGGAATTATTAAATAAATTATGGTATATTCACAAAATACAATTTAAATATCATTTTAAGTAAAAAGTCAATATATAAAATTAAATATACTTAACAAAATAAAATATAATCTTAACTATACAAAAATGTTTAGGAACAAACACTGAAAAGAAATGGTTGTTGATTGTGGTTGATATATTCTCCTCATTTTACTTTCCAAATTTTCTCTGGTAAGCATAGATGATTTTTATAATAAGAAAAAGTGTAGGTTTTGCTTTATTTTGCTTTTTGTTATAGGCTTTGTTATTATTATTGTTTTAAGGAACTATTATCCTTTTCTTAAGAAATAAGGAAGACAAACTCAGATAACTTCAGGCAGAATAAATCAGATTCAACAAACATGAACTGAATTTTTACCAAGAGGTGAGACTAGGCTACAGATATAGATGAATCTACTGAGGCCTCTACCAGAACACCTGAATATTGTAGAAAATACTCAGAAGAGCAGAAATACAAACTGAGGAACTGGTTTATTAGAAAATTTCATCTTGCATGCACTCCAACTTTAACCTTTTTGGTTTCCATAATAACCCTTTATTTTTACCATTAGCCTGTCAGTCTCTGACCTCAGAATTCTCTGATGTATGCTAAGTCACCCCCTTTTGCTATTGTGTTTCCATAATTTCTCTCTTACGCACAGCCCAACACACCCAATGTAGTCCACGTCTTAAGCCCAGTGCAGGTTGTACATGTGTTCCATTTTTTATTCCTTTTCTTTTTTTTGCCCATGCCTTTGTCATTCTTGCCGCACAGCAATGTGGAGTGCACCAGCCCCATGCCTTCTGCAAACATACCTGTGAGTTTATGTTATCTTCCCCTCCCCAACAGAGATGAGTAAGTTATAGTTCCTGCCTTGAAGGGTCTCTTGGCCCTATTAAGAGAGCCTGCAATGGGGCACATAAGGTATGCCCAAAACAGGATGAAGGAAGAGATTGATGGTCTCCCAGGGGATCAGAAAGGTTTCTCTGTATACATGAATGCAGGATGCCTTTGAGACACAGTTTTCTCCCTAGAGTCACAGCTTTACAGCTAATATACAGCTATTGAGAATTTAAGTAGCATTCTCTTGCACAATATGTTATTTTACGGATGAAAACACTGAGGTACTGTGAACTCAAGTGACGTGGTAAAAGGTTTCACAGTGAGTTTAGTAAGACTCAGGACTAGAACTCAGGCCTTATGACTCCCATGACCACACTTTCTAGTGTTCTGCAACTCAATTTGCTAAAGGAAGGACAGTTGCTTTCTTAAGCTTTTCAGAATGAGAGCTCTTAACCCAAAGCAAAAAAAAAAAAAAAAAAAAAAAATTGGAGGGGGGAGGCTTGTGGTCCGTTTGTCGGGAAAAATGAAAAAAAA